>JADLZK010011092.1:182500-220079 GCA_015847255.1 Hyparrhenia diplandra
CTTTTAGATCAACTTGGATTGAATTGACTTGAGGGGTCTTGGGCTGTTTATATATGGGTCTTCCTCTGTCTCTTCAACTTCAACAGCGATGTGGTATTAATCCTTGAATCATCCCGCACTTCTACCGCCGCCCTCGGATCAAACCGACCATAATCATACGGATTATATTGCATCTTGGAGGCGGTTGAGGAAGCTTCCCGGCGGAGATTGATTGGCGGCGAGGCAGGCCGATCGGCCTAATAGTTGGGCGATCGGCCCGGAGAAAGGGGCCCACTCGGGGTCCGCGATGCGTCGTGTCTTCCGGAGTCTTCTAGATGATGTATTTTCGGGTTTTGGGACTCTTTGGCGTCGGTGTATTCCGGAGCCTTCTAGACTTGTTTCGGAGTTGGATTGCGTTTGCGTTCGTCGGTCGTGTGACACGTCATTTACATTTGTTTTTTACGTTAAGTCCCTGTAAATCACAACTTCACCAAAACTCATGGAAATCATTAGTAGAATCTCCTAATAAGGTTATCTAATTATATTTTAATTCTTTTCCATGAATGGTTGATGCATAAAAATATGAGTTAGTGAGCATCAACAAACTCCCCAAGCTTACCCTTTGCTAGTCCCTAGCAAAGCTATATGCTATAGTAGGATCGGGAGTTGCTACTACGCTTTCATACCTCCAAAGTCTTGTGTTTATCGAGAAATAAATTCTCCTCTTAACAAGATTGCTCATACACTTTTACCATGGGGCGTAGCCTTTTCACAAATCATAAGCAAGATAAAACAATCAAGTTAAGTACCATGTCTCAAACTCTTTGATCAACTATCATCCGGGGGTTTTGCATTATTTTTCAAAAGAAAACTTCGGAGATCCTATGTATGACCCTCTTAAGTAGATAGTGCGTAGTGAAGTGACACACGTATAATAGGACATACATAGTGGGATGATAGTGGTGAATGAATGAGGATGAAAGGTAGTAATTAGCCTTTAGCCTTTTCTAGTATTATTTTTTTTTTTTTCTTTTCAAGCATCTTGGACTATATCTCTCTTTCTAAAAATTGCTAAGACTGGGCTGTCCATTCTTGGAGAGGTGGGCTTTTCCCGAACTTGTGTCCATTTTTCTCTCTCCTTAGAGATGTGGGCCCTACTCACCCTCGGACACGTGTCCATTATTCATCTCTAAATATATTTTTTATTATTTAGGGAGGTAGGCCCTTCTCGCCTAGTATGACTTTTGTCCGTTACTCTCCCTCTCTTGTCTCACTTTTCTCTCTAAATATTTTTTCTTTTCTTTTTTTTTTTTTTTTTTTTTTTTTTATGAATGTAGCCAGAATCTAATTGGTATAAAAACATTGAGAGAGACATATCCAAAATTGCTAGAATTTATTATTATTATTTTTATAATTATGGCTAGCGGCTTGATGGAATATGGGGGCGTACTTACGGATTAGAAGCGGCGTATTTGGTGGAGTGGGATGTTTTGATGCAGTGACAAACTCTCAAGGGTCATATCTAAGGAACTCATCATGTAATATTTTATAATTTTTAAAGATAAAAACCAGGGATCAAGTATCTCTAAGAATATGATAAACAGTAGCTCAACTTTTCATGCACTATTATCTTTCAATGCTAAGACTTAGATTAAGCATGTGCTTCCCACAGTGTTGGGTTTAGAGCAAATTAAGCATTTAAAGCTTTGGGAGAATCTAAGTCTAAAGTGTAAGTACTTTTAAGAGGAATTAAAGGCGGAGCAACTATTCATCATTTCAAGCATATGTCATCAAGGTCATAATTAAAGAAAAGAGAGCTAACTTCATGAACTTCTAATATTTATTGGACTCTTAAAACTAATATTTTTATTTAGGACTCATTAACTCTAAGCAAAATATACTAACTAGCTAATATTTAAAATAGATAGGATAATAATACTTATCGTGATAAGCGAGGGTGCTCTCCCCAAAATTTGAATCTTGAAGTAGTCTTTTTATTCGTCCTTGGAACTTGTTCATCTCCGGGGTTTTCCTTAAATGTTTCTCCGCAAATATTAATTTCGCACATACCCGAAGGAACAAATTCTAGGATTATGTTGTGAGCCTTCATGTGCTCACTTCTTTTTGGATTTTTAGAAAAACGTGTGGACCTTCATGTGCCCACATTTTTTTTTTTTTTTTTTTTTGAGAATTTTTCTATGCAATAGAGATGCTAATGTGAAAACATATAAGTGCAATATTTTTGTATTTTTTTATTTTTATGCCACCACAGCAAGGGGTGCTTGCATGGGGCTTTTAAGGAAATGATGCAAATGCAAGCAAACATAATTTTATGATTTGCAGGTTTTTAGAAAAGTAAATATGCTTAAAGGAAATATGCTAATTAAAATATGCTATGCAGAAAATTAAATATGCAGATAAATACCGAAGTTACCTCTCGGCGAGAGTTTCAGTACTTACTCTCGTGGCGTCTTTGTCATCTATGGAATCTCGTCGGGATGTGGGTGTGCAGTGCGGTGCCTTCAATGATCTCGGTGAGTAGCGTAGATGAGGTAGCCGGCGGTGTTTGATCGGTCGATGTGACGCGGGTGGTGGTAGGTCTTCCGAAGGTGTACTCTTGTTGTCTTCTTTCTTCCTCCAAGCTTGTTTCTTCGGTGGAGACCTTTCCGGAGTGGGCGGTTCGGCGTGCTTGGTTGGTGGGGGATTTGGGTGGACTTTTCTTGAATTTTCTTAATGTATTCCTTGTCCATCATTTCTACGTATTCAACTTGTGATTTCTCAGCGTCTTGTTCTTCTTAGGTTTGCTTGTGCGATCTTGAAGTTGCATCTCTTGGGATTGTGATCCGAGGATTGCATCACCCATGTTCCTTGCTTATTGTGCATGTTGTAGGCAGGACATTGGCGGCGCAAAGTGTGTCCTCGCTTCACAAAGTCAAGGTAGAGATCAAGTGTATGGGCTCTGGCTGGTGGGAAAACACCAATGTAACCAAAATTGTATTCATCTTACTCTAACCTTGAGCATATATAACCATGGTAGCATAATGTGTTTCATTTATTTGTGACAAAGGTGAACAGATCAGACGACGGGTATGAATGTGGCTTTTATAACATAGCAAACTAAAAGTGTAGAGAAAAATAAAACTAGAGAGACAAGGGTAAGAACAACTAAGAGCTAACATGTTGAGCTATTCAGATTAATCCAAGTGAGGTTGTGAGCTAACATATTTAACTCCTTAGTAAGCATGCCATGATTAGAGTAAAGTTTTATCGATTAGGACACTTACACGAAGATGTTACCTTTATTGCGTAATCATGGCAAAGATCGTAACACCTCATGGTGGTTCTTGTATGGTAGTTGAGTGTCTTGTCCTCTCTTCATTTTTCGTGTCGGAACGGCGGGAGTCCGAGAGGAGGGAGAGCCTTGTCGGAGCATCTTTTAGTGGAATTGGTCTTCCTCCCCCAAGCTCAAACTCGTGTCACTCGGGCGCTTAAAGTCGTGGTTGACTGTTCATCATCTCCTTGAGTGTGTTGTGACCGGTCGGTCTTTGATGGAATCTTGTTGTGTTCGTCCTCTCCCTTGTACCAATCCATTTTCTTTTCTTCTTTTAATCGGCCCAAGGGATGAGGATCTTTGTGACCAATTGATCTTACTTTGTCAATTCTTCTTCATCTTCTTTTACTTACGGTTGACAAAAGGATGCTCATTTGAGATGTAAACTTGGAGTCCCTCCTTGATTGCTTTGTCCTCTAACGACGTGGTGTGGAGTGTTCTTCTTGATGATGTGTAGCACATCGGGTCGTCTTGATGATCGAGGGAGAAACCTCATTGGTGACATCCTTGTCCTCCATGGTCCGAAGGCATTATTGTGACTTCTCTTTGTACCGCCCGTCATTGATTGGAGTGCGTTCCTACGGTGTATTTCTTGTTGTAGGTGATGAGAGCAAGCAAGTCTTTGATAAGATGATGTAGGTTGACGTTGATCCCGCTTCTCTCGTTTTGTAGTGGAAGTGGTAGTGAGGTAGGTCCATGAACGTGGCCACCACGCATTCTTTCCTCGCAATGTATTAGTGGACATATACCCGAAGGATAGCAATGATATTGAAAATAGGGTTATTGTCCATATAATTTATTTGTGCTAACATAATGATGGTTCTTTTTAAAAACTTAGCACGATTATATAAATTTGTTTTTTGTTTTTATTATTTATTATGAAGCGGTTGCACTTAAAGCGTGGCTAAGGCAAAGGTAACTGCGACAAAAGACAAATTGAGTATTTAGGCACTTACGGTTCGTCCTTTTCGTAAGGAGTGAGTTGAGTCTTCTTTTGTGCGAGTTGTTGGAGTTCATTACATATCTTGCGTAAGCTAATCTCTTTTCCCAAATTGGATTTGACAATTTTTCGCAGGGGTTAGTCTCACAAAGATAACCAGAATCTACTAAAAGTATACTATCGGTCAAAAATCAACCTAGACATAATGTCCAACTCAATTTAAGAAGGCAATTTAATCTAAACACCATGTTTAATTTAAAAGCCCTTAGAAATAAAATCAACACACCTTTGCGGGTTTTAGGGAATCAAACTAAACACCATGTTTAACTTGAGTCATGAAAATAAATTAAGCATCATGTCTAAGGTGTATGAAGATATTTCAAAACTTAAGCATACTATAGTAAACAAAGGCAGCATAAAGGTTTTATGGAGATGAAGGGATATGATCATGATGAGACTAATATGATTTTAAAAGTTTAAAAACCTTCTCACATTCGATCATACTTACCTTTACTCACAAAATAGAATCTGTGAGTTGTGCAGCTTCTTTATTCGTCACTTGAATTCTTGTGACGACGACCGGGCGAGTCCCAATGTTAATGGTTTATGAAGTTCAGGTACACCGGATTCTCCTACCGTCTGGGTCGCTTCGAAAATATTAATCAATTACCCCGCATAAGATAGACTAATAGACAATACACGGGTAATTCTGTTTAGCAGAGGTGCTAAGTAGCAAATCCACACTTAGTATTCATCTATCAATAATCAAAAGAAAAGCTATCAAAATCTTCCCCAAGAACGGCGCCTTTAAATGCTTGTTGGTATTTAGCTTACAGAGAGATAGATCCGCAAGCGCACGGATGTCCAGTGAGCATTTCACCCGGAAGGGTTTTAAATATCGAATCCACGAGGAAGATATGATAAGCAGTTCAAATGATTAAAGACAAAGTGATAGAAGACTAATGAGATTCGGTGGTTTAGCATTTACTTAAACAGGGTGAGCCAATAAAAGATAATAATGATAAGGTATATAAGATGTAGAGGTGCACGTGGTGAACAATAGGATAAGATTAATTCCTAGTTAGATTAGGATTGGATTTAGGACAAATGGGACAGGTTCTTATGTAGTATACAAAGAATTTACGAAGTGGAAATAAACAGCATAGCATAAGATCATATATAAATCAAAACCATAAATAAAAAATGTGTACCCGAAGATTACTTAAGAAAATCAAGAACGAAACAAGATAATCCCAAGAACCATTATCGACTAGTCTTATACACGGGGAGGATTGCAAAGGACTCAATAGTCTTTGTCACCACTACGATCTACCACACGACCCGGCATATAAGGTGAATCCGCAAGTAAATTATATCTAAGCACCATGCTTACATACTCTCTACTACCTAGCATATGCATAATATACTAGGAGCTCTACGAATAAGTACTTCGAATTACCATGAATAATGACTATATCAAATATGCTATGACTAGAATAAAGTGTAAGTAAATTAATTGCATACATAATAATGAAATAGCACGAATGTGTATGAGAACAATAATTATATTGAACCATAGTGTAACTTATCGATCCGTAACCGGAGCATACACTCTCTCTTCTTTAAACCCGACTTTCTATCTAAACTAGGCTCTAGATTAGAGCTATGAATTAGCTATCCTATCTCGTGGTGTCTCCTCTTCTTCTCCTGTCTTGGCTCTTCCTTGATCTACTTCTTATTGAACGTGAAGCTTTAGATCAACTTGGATTGAATTGACTTGAGGGGTCTTGGGCTGTTTATATATGGGTCTTCCTCTGTCTCTTCAACTTCAACAGCGATGTGGTATTAATCCTTGAATCATCCCGCACTTCTACCGTCGCCCTCGGATCAAACCGACCATAATCATACGGATTATATTGCATCTTGGAGGCGGTTGAGGAAGCTTCAAAGCGGAGATTGATTGGCGGCAGGCAGCCGATCGGCCTAATAGTTGTCGATCGGCCCGCAGTGGGGCCCACTCGGGTCCCGCGATGCGTCGTGTCTTCCGGAGTCTTCTAGATGATGTATTTTCGGGTTTTGGGACTCTTTGACGCGGGTGTATTCCGGAGCCTTCTAGACTTGTTTCGAGTTGGATTGCGTTATGCGTTACGCCGGTCGTGTGACACGTCATTTTCGCCTGTTTTTTTACGTTAAGTCCCTCGTAAATCACAACTTCACCAAAACTCATGGAAATCATTAGTAGAATCTCCTAATAAGGTTATCTAATTATATTTTAATTCTTTTCCATGAATGGTTGATGCATAAAAATATGAGTTAGTGAGCATCAACAGCCCGCTCCCCACTTTCGCCCACTCGACCGTGACGCCGCCGCCCGTGATTGCCGCGCCCGCCGACACCAACACCGGTCCTC
Organism: Hyparrhenia diplandra; assembly: GCA_015847255.1. Taxonomy (NCBI): domain Eukaryota; kingdom Viridiplantae; phylum Streptophyta; class Magnoliopsida; order Poales; family Poaceae; genus Hyparrhenia; species Hyparrhenia diplandra. The sequence goes on from JADLZK010011092.1 coordinate 189,161, forward strand.
GCCCTTGATCGGCCGCCACTCCAAATTAGCTGCACCAAAGCCCCGCAAGCACCCCACCACACCTAGAAACCCTAGCTCTTGTGCCATATCCACCCTACACATGCCCCAATCTGCCTCTCCCCACCGTCCGCATTGCGCCATAGGTACCGGCCGGGCTATAAAAGCCACCCCCAGCCCTAGCACCCTCTACCACGCCTCGCCGCTATAACACCCCTGGTGTTAAGCATCAATTAAAATTGGACATGTCATCATATGCACCGCAAAGCATTCATGATTAGCTTACAATGATATGCATTCACTAAAATCAAGTTTAATTTATAGAATTGATTGAGCAATAGTATAAAAGTCCGGCTTGATTTGGTTTTGAAAACCCTAGATTCCTAACCCTCTTTTACCCCCTTTTCTCTAGTTTCAAAATTTTGCAAAGTTTGAGTCTGATTCCAAAAGCAAAAGTGTGTATCTTTTTTGAGATGTACAATTTTAGTTTTTGGAGTTTTCCAAGTTTCAATATAAATTTAAAAGTAATTTTGAATCCCGAAAAACCATAAATTGCCCCCCAATTTCAAATTTCAAATTGAGGCCGAATTTCAAAATGGTTTCAAAAGAAAAAGTGTAGATCTTGAAAAATGGAGCAACTTTTATTTTGGTGGATTTTCAAGTTCTAAAGCGATTTTGAAAGTAATTTTGAAAATTCGGGTTAGGGTTTGTCGCTACGGTGTTTTGGGGGATTCCTTTTCTCTTCCCCCACTGTCGCCGGTGTCGCCGTGGCGTTCCCACACCTTTCGCGTTCGCCCGTGCGCCCGCCACCTAGATGGCTTTGCGAACACTCTAGTCACCTCCTCGACGTGGCCGCACCTATAAAACCCTAGAGCCGGCCGTCGTTTTTCCTTTTCCCCATTCTTGCGCCGCCGGCCGCTTGCCTCACCGGGCCGTCGGCGTCGGTGTCATTCGTCCAAATTAATCGCACCACCAGCCGCAATCTTGTTGCACACCGCCGACGCTCGCCGATCGCGTCTCCCTCATCAAATCGCCCCGTGCGCGCCGTTCTTCTTCGCGGTACGTAGAGCACCGCCGCAGGAGCGTTTGGCCGACGGCTCATTCTGGTGAGCCTCAACTTGCCTTCCTTCTCGTTTTAGCATCGCTGCACCTTTCTAATGCTGGTCGGCTCGACATTTTCTCGACGCTTCCTGCACCGAACACCGACGTGCTGTCGTGTCGGCGCCCGCCTCGACCACCATCTCCGCCGACGGCCTAGCTCCGCCGCATCTCCGTCCCTCACCGGTAGCATGCGCATCAGCGGTGAGCTCCTAGCCATGCCCAAAAGCGCTCCTTTTTCTCTGCCCAAGCGCCCGCCGCCGCGGAACGAGCACCGCCGCCAGCGGTGACCGCCGTCCCGCCATGGGCTGGCCGGCTCTCCCTATTGGGCCGATGAGCATTAGTGGGCTGGCCCGCCAAGCACAATGTTGGGCCGTGACGTGCCGGGCCAAATAGGACCCGAATACCTTTTGTTTTAAAATTGTTTATCCAATTTCTTTAAATGTGAATAGTGTCTCGATTTTTGTGAATTTTGTATAAATTCAAATATAGCTCCAAAAAATTTCGAAACTTTTGTGTAGTCTTTTTATGATGTTGTTTACTTATGAAAAATATGAGATGTTGAAAATCAATAGCTCTTGCATGATTTAAAATTACATTCTTTAATTGAAAAATGTACCTTCCATGATTTTTAGTAATTAAAATAATTATCCAAAATTCATGAAAATTGATTTGACAAGTGTTTTATGGCATGATCTACCTGTATAAAAAGTTTGGGGTCATTTAGAGATAGTTGTTCTATTTATTAATTTATGCTTTATTAATTTAAATGTTAAATGAGGTGATTAGTGTATAATGACTTAGGTTTTGTGTGACTTTTTGGATTGATTGTGAATCTTGGATCATACCACATCAAATGGTCCTTGAGAACTCCTTTAATGATATTATGACCATGTTTAGTTAGTTTTGTTGGCTTGCGACTTTTATCGTGAAGAAAAGTTATACTCAATTGTTTATCATTTCATGCATCATCAAGCATCATGTTTACAATTCCATCATATTAAGCATGTGTTATTATTATCACGTGTAGTGAATGAGAGTGAGAACGTGGTTGTTGATCAAGCTTCGAAGAAGGTTATCCGGTCGAAGTAGGTTTCGATATCTCCGAAGTCAACCCCCGAACCGAATATATTGTCAACGAAGGCAAGCCCAGGATACATTTAAACCCTTCCTTGATGTTTTACAAATCTTTATATCACGTATGTTAATGATATGTTGCACTAAGTAATTAGGAGTTGAGTGGTAACCTAATTCTTTGCATTACCAACCTTGATTATCTACATATCATCCTTGTCAACTAGTTTTATTTAAAAATGCCTAGTATGCTTAGCCATGCTTTATGAGATAGGCCTTTTAATAAAATGTTTTAAGATGTTTGATAATGGCATCTTTGTGATATATGATGAGAAAGGATGCAATAATATGAGACCGGTCGGGTAACTTGCACCGAGAATGGAGTCTACGTGTAGTGTTTCCGATCGTGTCGATAAGGACCATTCGTTGTAGGCCCGTGTAATCGGGACTTTGTAGTACTGAGCACATACTCCGGTAAGCCTGATCTCGGGGGTGAGCCAAATCGGGAATGGCAACCGCGCACTGGGAGTGGAAAGATGGCGGGAGTAGCATGTACCCACCGGGCCAAGGGCTAGCGAGGCAGAGTACTGTGCTCTCGGGTGGCGTAGGCCTCGTTCCCGTTTTGGACGATCTGAGTGAGGGTTGATATATGCAAGATTAAGTTCTACATATATCGTGTGGTAAGGAATCTCCAGCTAGGTTTTAATCGATTCGAATCATCGTTGATCCTCGGATATGGAGACCCAGTTTCCCGTCCATACATAGTAGTAATTGATGGAACATGGATTTGGATAAATGAAAGATGGTTTGGTTAAGAAGTGTTTGATCTAGTATAGGTTTACTCAGACTTTATTAATAACTAAGATGAGTTAGATGATGGTTAAAATATTGAAAGTAAGGATTCACTATTAGTAAGCTTTTCTGCAAAAGATCTTGATTCTTGCTAAAGCCTTACCTTGAATCCCTAAGCCGGCATTCCTGAGTCTTCACCTCTTTTCTTTAGTTGGGTCAGTCTTGTTGAGTACCCCGTACTCAGGGTTCTTTAACCCATGTTGCAGGAAGATCCAGTGAACAGATATGCGTCGGACCGTGTTGTATGACGGTCCTCCAGGTAGAAGAAGACGAGCGAGAGATGTAACCCTTGGGCAGGCTGTTACTTTATGTATTATATGTATAATTCTACTCCAAAACTTATGGGGTTGTAATAATCGTACTTATGTTTAATATTTTAGGCCAGTTTGTAAAACTTATGTTATGAAAGCCTTCCACACTTCTACTCCGATGCAATGGCTTCTCGGTAACGGATCCTGTTTCGAGAGAATTAATGGTGCTTCTCGAAGTTATTAGATACACATGCATAGTGTCGAGGTCTTGAAGAATAGGATAAGTGCATGTGGGCTTGATAATTTAGGAGGTGCTATTACAGCCGCCACCGGTGGCACTCCAGATCACACCCACCTAGGACCGAGAGGGAGGGAGAAGGAAGAATGAGAAGGGGCCGAGGTCGCGGAGCCCCGCCCGTGATATGACCATGCCATCAAGCAACATGTTATAACCTCCATTTCAAGCTACACCAACTCGAGTATCGCCTACATCGACACCAACCCAAGTCTTTGATGGACCGATTACACGTAATCGAGCAAAGAAGCTACAATAAGAGGTGAGCAGCGCTACTTTGTGAAATCTATTTTAATATTAATTAGAACTATATACTGTCTAAGTCGTGGCACGTTGCTAATACTCAGGTTCACCAAGGAGCCAGGCAAGAACACACATGGAGATGACTATAGCGAAGGACCACACTCGGACCAGGCCAGTCCAGCAGAACAGCCTAAAAAAGAAATAGTCATAACTTTTGATTCTATGAAGGACTGGAAAGCTTATCAAGTCTACTTTCCAATGCCGCTAAATTCTAAGTACTTTGGATTTTCCACTAATGAGATCTGAGTACTTTAGTGAATAATGTTCAGACCCTTTGAATCTGACATTATACCAGCCACCTCTATTAATTCATTTGTAGGGGGCAGCTAGCTGGAGCCTGAGCTTAGGCACAACATATGGGTTGCGGGTGATTGAGACGTCGTTGCTAAAAAACCAGACATCTCTAAAAATCCTTTTCATAGTAGTGCTCTGTCAGTCATGGCATGCTTCATTTGTAAGCCAACATATTTATTTTCTCTTCTTCGTTGCATCATTTTCTAAAGCATGCCTTTGATTAGTTTACGGGCTAAGCTGGCTAATTTTGTTTAAGACTTGGCTCACTTGACTGAACAGGATAATCATGGTTGGTGTCCAAATTTTGGTATTGAAATGCGATTGCCCTTTCGATGAAAGCATCACCAGCTAGCTTCTACCCCGCAACAAACAAAAAGCCAAGTCATTCGATGACTCCCTCCGTTCCAAATTGTAGTTCACTTTGGCTTTTCTAGATACATTGATTTTCTCATGCATCTAGTTATACACTATGTCTAGATACATAGTAAAAGAAATGGATCTAGAAAAGTCAAAGTGAACTACAATTTGAAACGGAGGGAGTAACAAGCAATATGGCGTACACGTTTACAATCGGTTAATTTTTTTAAATTTCTAGCCGTAGAAGACATGACCCTTATGCATTACTTTAGTGTATACTGTTCAGACCCTTCGAATCTGACATTATACCAGCCACCTCTATTAATTCATTTGTAGGGACAGCTAGCTGGAGCCTGAGCTTAGGCATGGGTTGCGGGTGATTGAGACGTCGTTGCTAAAAAACCAGACATCTCTAAAAATCCTTTTCATAGTAGTGCTCTGTCAATCATGGCATGCTTCATTTGTAAGCCAACAAATTTATTTTCTCTTCTTCGTTGCATCATTTTCTAAAGCATGCCTTTGATTAGTTTACGGGCTAAGTTGGCTAATTTTGTTTAAGACTTGGCACACTTGACTGAACAGGATAATCATGGTTGGTGTCCAAATTTTGGTATTGGAATGCGATTGCCCTTTCGATGAAAGCATCACCAGCTAGCTTCTACCCCGCAACAAACAAAAAGCCAAGTCATTCAGATGATGAAATATATAATAACAAGCAAAGGCGTACATGTTTACAATCGGTTAATTTTTTTTTAAATTTCTAGCCGTAGAAGACATGACCCTTATGCATGACTTAGTCCCATTCTTTATTGTTTGGGTGATAGATTGAGATCACAAATAATCAACAAGGACTAAAATATGTAGTAATGAGATGTTTCAAAGAAGATCGTTTAGATACAAGTAAATAAGAGGTACGAATGCTGGAAATCATTTAGATCCTAAGGAAGCAAGTAAATATGGAATTTTAAAATTTTGGACCAAGGTTTACCTTTTTGTCAACGTCTCTTGTGGGTAGCTCTACCATGTGATAGGAAAGGTGTGTGCAGAGTTTCTCTTTTTTTTTTTTCGATCACGCCTAAGCGCGTTTTTCATTAAGCGAAATAAGTTTTTTTAATACAGAAAAAGAGGGGACGGCAACCCGCGGTTACCGAAGCCCACCCGACAACAACTTCGCACGTGGTGGTGATTACAAAGAAACAATTACGACTAAAAGCGGACACGCCAGAACCTAGACCTCGTCCTCTAGCCCCGCCAAGTCGGATCAAGGCGAATCGTCAAAACGTCCTTTCGGGGAAGAATCGGAAAGCCTCCTTCTTCCGTTCCGGCCAAGTCGTAGCGTCCCGGAAGGCGGCATTGAATTTGCTTTGCGACCAAAAAATGAAAGAGCATCCTCCTCAACTTCCTCGCCCAGCTTCCTCAATAGCACGATTTGGGCTTGCCTGGTGGCGTTCGCCGCCCGCGGCATGGCAGCAATGCGACCACTTCGCCGCAGCGGGTGGGCAGGCTCGGCGTCTGGGCGGCATAGATGGGTGGCCTCTCGAGGAGGTGTTTGCAGCGGCAAACAAATCTCTGCCTCTAACTCCTCCCGAGCCATAGTAGCGTAGACCATAGCATCGACGGCCGGCAGGCGTGTCGACATCTAAACCGCCACATTCTTCTTTATGTAACAACGGGAGAAGCTCGAGCGCGGCGGGCGGAGCACGTAGGAGGCGACATCCTCGGCCACCATCGGATCCCTACGCCGCATCTCGTCCGGCATCCAGGCACACACACAAGGCGGTAGCTCGGAGGACTCGCCCCGGCGGCCGCCAGATAGAAGGAGCTCCCCGAGGGGCCTCACAACAAACAAGGCGAGGGAGCTCCTCCAACATGGGGTCAAACCACCCACGAGCTACCACGAGCAGCGCAATTCCACCGCCGGAGGGTCCGCAAAGGGCAACAAGCAACCTCGAGTGGAGATCGTGGCGTTGTCGTTGTAGTCTCCTAGCGCCTCCACACATGTACCCGGCGTCGGCGTTTGTCGAAGTCGCTGCCTTCTGGACGTCGGCGTCGCCCGAGGCTTGCCGGTTCTGTCATAGGACCGGCGTGGCCTCAGCGAGAAGACTAGGAGGCTGGTGGTGAGCCACCGTAGCAAGCCGTGGCGGGTCGACTCCCCTCGCTTCTTTGCCGTGGCGGGTAGTTCCCCCCTTGCCGAGGACCTAGCGGCGGCCCTAGGCGGCCTGCAATCCTTGGCGAGGTGGTGGAGGCGCGACAAACGCAAGCAGCGTCGTGGTAGTAGACAAGTTGCCACGCGGTGCGAGAAGGACAGACAATTGAAACACCTATCCCGGCGCCGAGGGGGATCTTAGGGGAGTCGGTCGATGGTTCACCTGAGCCGCCATGGACAACGACTCTGGCGAGGAAGGATATCACGCCACCCATCGGCGTTGGGGGGCGAAATCCTCCCTCGGCATCCCAGGTGCTGCCGGGCGGGAACACGACCCTCGACCGGCCGGGCGGGAATGCCGCACACCGGCGGGGGCGTGGTCGAATGCGCTTCCTCCGTCTTCCCGTCGTTCGCGCCGCCCGGGAGCCGCCTCGCCATGGCTCGGAGGCCTAGCTGGACCTGTCGACGACGGCACCCGAGGCTAAGAAGTAGGCAATGGCGGGCAACGGCGACATCGGGTAGGGGCGAGGGCCGCTTCGTCGCCGTCACCGTCGTCATCAGCCCACCGGTTATGTTTGAACGCCCCACCGGCGGCCTCCGGGTGGAAAGGCGCGGCATCGGGAGACAGGTGGAGGACGGCGGCGTGCGCGGCGGCGACGGGCGAACGAGGGAGATGTCGGGGCTGGAGGCATCCACTTCCTCATCCTCGTCGTCTGAAGCATCCTCAACGATGGCCGGCTCGCCCACCGTCATCGGCGAGGCGCGGCCTTGGAGGAGGCCGCCGCCGGCGGGGACATCATTGTCGAGGGGATGTTGCCGCCCCGATGGCGAGGGCGAGGGAGGACGACGGAGGCGGAGGCGCCACTGCCCTGCAGCCCTCCGTGGCAGCCCCGGAACCGGGCGGCGCCCACGACCGGGTCCGCACGCCGCCACTGCGGGGGCATCCCAACGCCACCGGAAGCGGCGGCGAAGGCGTGGAGGGCCCCCGAGCCCGGCGGCGACGTGGAGGGAGGAGGGGCCCCTGGAGGCGCCGTGGAGGAGACCGGCGGCGGCCCCGGGCGGAGCTAGGGCGTCGGCGAGGCGTCGATCTCCGCCATCCCCAGGAAGAGCGAAGTCGAGGCCGACCTCCGCGTGTAGAGCGCGACGCGGGGGTCCAGGATCTGGCTGTTGGTGGTGGAGGGGAGCTAGGAGCTGCTGGGTGCGGCCGGCGGCGCGGTGGAAGGCGCGGGGTGTCGGGCGTCGCCCCCATCGCCCCGTAGCGCTTTGCTCTTATTTTATGTTAATAACAACGGAACCCATGTGTGAAAGTTTCATAGTTTTTTTTTGGAGCTCAATTGGATCAGTTTTTTTTTCTTAGAATAGAGCTCAGCGATGTCGGGCAAGACAAACTATGTTGGTTTTCGAAGCCGGCTAAGCCCGTTTTGGAGACTTTGACGAAGATGAGGGCGACAAACACGGCGTCGACAACTCCCCTCAAAGCATGATGACATGGAGAATTAGGTTTTCGGACGATGACATCAAGGCGGAGATGATGTTGCTGCCATGAAATAATTTTCTCTGGTCTTTTCTTTGTTTTGTTGTGGTTAGATCTGACCATGATGAAGGACTAGTGAGAATAAGTCTGCCCCTCGAGCTGATTAATGGCATTTAGTTGGCAAGATTCAAATCGGTTTTCCTTATTCTTCGGTGACAGAAGAAAGACACAAGAAAGAAGTTTATGTTCAATTTTGCCTACAAGAGTGTTGGCCGCCGTTCGTTGGGCATCTGTTCCCAGGCTTTTTGTCTTATGCGATCATCCATATGAATCGTCGTACAGGTTTGGAATTAAAATTTGGAGCTATACAAAGTGTGGGTACAATGTAGATGAAAACAATTTCTAGGTATACGTATTTTAGTATTATGAAGTACTTGTAACATGATGATGTACTCGGTTATAATTTAATACTCTCACCATTCCGCAAATCAGTTCGTTTTGGACATGATTTAGGATACCAAGGAGTGATTAATTGGGGAGCATTTTTCCTGTCTACCCTTGTTAAATAGGGTCACGGGTAACATATGAACAACAATCGTACGTAGATGGGGTGGTAGGCTCGCCTCCTCCCCATGCTGGAGGGCGCGGTTCGATCCCTACTGGGCCGTGTTATTTTTGCAGAACTCGAGAATTTTGCATGCACTGTGCTCGTATTGGTCTTGCATGCGCCATGCTTCTGCCTGCGTTAATTATTCCCTACAAACGAAGAGGCTTTAAGTACTCTTTTGTGAAAACTCTCTAAACCTCCAGAACGAACTCTTTTGTGGGATGGAGGGAGTATAATTTTTCTTTCATAAAAAAACCATGCCAATCAACTAACTGTGCCATCCGGGTGAGGCGATGCTCCTTGGTCTCGCGGTGCCTCTTCCAAACACGCTGATCAGGACTAAATGGACGAAGTAGTTTGCGATTTTCACTTCGTCGTACGCGATAATTTATGTACCCAAGTACTCCTAATAATTGTGCGTTTTTTAATCGGGATGCTGTTGCTTTGTTGTCCGTTCCATGTGTTCCCATGTGAGAACCTGTACCAACAGGTGCCAACTGCCAACTGCTACTGGATTCATTAGTTTGTTTTTGACCTTTCAGACGAGTCTTGTTTACTCTTTCCATCCCTAAATAAGTAGATTCCTAACTCAAGAATTTGTCTACAAATAAATTAACATCTATAAAGTTGTATGGTCCACCAGGCCATTTATTTTCCTCGAAGTCTCTTCGCATTTACTGCACCCCTCCAATCTCCCAATCCAGGCCTTGTTTAGTTACCCATCCAACTTTCAAGTTTTTCCACTCTCTCTCCATCACATCACATTAGATACACATCACATTAAAAGACATATGTTCGAGTATGAAATGTAGGTAAAAAATAACTAGTTGCACAGTTTAGTTGTAGATTACGAGACGAATCTTTTTGAGCCTAGTTACACCACGATAGGATAATATTTACCACAAACAAACAAAAGTGTTACAGGAGTGCTACAGGAGTTCAAATTATAACTTTCTAACTTTCTAAGGGTAACTAAACGAGGCCCCAGTGTTGAGTTTTTCTACAGTTATATGTGTGAAGTAAATACTATAAATTGTCATGTTATCGGAACAATCATCGATCAGTGTGCAAATATTCCTGTTAATGAAGGGTGATATGGTCTTTTCACTGTCATACTAACTTGTCCTAAAGTCTCTAGGTATCTAATTTATTCAGGAACAGATGGATCGGAGTACTATTAATATTTCAATCTGGTGCCTCTAACCTGACCCTTTATATTGCCATCTCCATGTGGCAGATTGATGCGCAAATCTGTCCAGTAATTGAGTGCAATAGCCGCGCAACTTCTAGCTTCCACAGCCACAAAAGCAGACGTTGTTCCACCAAGAGAGGAATAATAATGGAGGTCGTCAGGATTTCAAACGTTGGTTCTTGCACTCGCTGAATTTCTGTTTTATTTGGGTCGTTGTTGCATTCTCCTCTGCGACTTCAATAAATCTATCCACTTCAGTGTAGAAACCTGGCTTCTACCTTAATGAACCATACATCCATGAGTACATGTAGTCTATATTTTCTGACATCGATTAAAGCAAACAAAATGATTAATTGACGTATAAGAATCAATAATAACTAGGGAGAATATAACGTATATAACAATATAATTGTAGAAGGCCATTCTTGTTTCAATTATAAATAAAAACAATATACCTACACATATTGTTCAAGTAATGCCATTTATTAATTATAAATTTAAATATATAGTTTTGATCTAATTAGTACCATAAATGTAACTAATGCCTCTCAACCACCATGCAAGAGAGAGAAAATAAACAATCTCATTAACCAATTAATGTACCACTAGACAAATATTTTTCACTTTCTTAATTTTATTAAAAATGTTAAAGAAAATAAACAAATTAATATTTTACCCATTATTATTCATGCAAACTTAATCTAGATCCAACAAATCCATACTTAAAAACTAGTTAATAGTCACCGCATGTTCACTAAATAAGGCTAAAATATTGTTCCCCAATAAATTTGTGCTAGCACCTTCAAAGATTTGGTCTAATTTCATCCGTAAATGCCTAAACCACCACACAACAGAGAGAAAATCAAAACCTTAATAAAGCACTAATCTACCACTAAAACTTTAAAAAGAGGCTTGGAATAGCATTTAGTAACCTTCTACAACCTCCTCCACTTAAGAAATCAAAATAAAACCCTTCTTCACTTAAATTTGCAATTTTTGGGAGGTAGCAAGCTCCCCTTGCTTTTATCTTGGGCAGCAGAGGAGAAAAAAAGTGTGTATGTGTGGGGGAGGGGGTCGGTGCATATGGCTGGAACATTATTAGTAGGGGGTAGCTGAATATCTAGCCACCTCTACTAATCCGTTTGTAAGGATAGCTGGATTAATGCGGCCTGAGCTTAGGCCTAGTGATTGAGCTGCCCCTATTCAAAAAAAAGAGGGCCGTCTCTACAAATCCTTTTAATAGTAGTGTAGTCATGGCATGCGTTGTTAGCTAGCCAACCAATTTTTTTTTTTGAAAGATCTAGTTACCTAGCTTTGATTTATAATAGGAGAGAGTTAGCAACAACTAACACATGCACGAACGCTACCCTAGGTGTGAGGGGTTCAGCCTGGCCAACCAATTTAGTTTTTCTTGTTCGTTGCATCAACCACAGCATGTGTCATTATCTAACCAACCAATTTAGTTTTTCTTTGTTTGCATCATTTCGTAAACCATGCCTTTGATTAATTTACGAGCTAGGCTGGCTAATTTTTTTAAGACTTGGCTCACTTGACTGAATAGGATAATCATGATTGGTGTCTAAATTTTGGTATTGGAATGCGATTGCTCTTTCGATGAAAGCATCACCGGCTACATTCTACCCAAGAACAAACAAAAACCAAGTCAAACAGATAATGAAATGTATAATAACAAACAATGGCCTACATGTTTACAATCAGTTAAATTGTATTAAATTTCTAGGCATAGAGAACATGACCCTTATGCAGTACTTCACTCTATTCTTTATTGTTTTGGTGATAGATTGAGATAAAAAAACAATCAACAAGGACTAACATATGTAATGAGATGCTTTAAAGATGGCCATTTAGATACAAGTAAATAAGAGGTAGGAATGTCAGATACCATTTAGATCCTAAGGATACAATTTCAAACTTTTTGACCAAGGTTTGATTTTTTTCTGTCAAGATCTCTTGGGGATAGCTCCACCATGTCATAAGAAAGGTCTGTGCAAAATTTCATAACTTTTTGGAGCTAAATTGGATCGATTTCTTTTTTTAGAAGGGAGCTTGCTAATGTCTGGGCAAGACCAACTAAGCCGATTTCTGAATCTGGCTAAGCCGGTTCTAAAGACTTACTCCAATTGAGGTGGTATTTGGTGGAAATATTTAATATGATGCCGCTACAGTACATTTCATGTTTTCTTTGGAGCTCGTTTGATTAAGCTTTGCCCTTTTCCTTTGGAGCTCAGCAGTGTTGTGCTGAACCATGACCAGCTAGGTCAGTTTAGCTATCTTCCATATTTCGAGAAGATCCCTTTTGGAAATAAAACATTTATAGAATATTAGATCAAATTATAGGAGAATGTGATAGGCAAACAAATAGTACAACATGGATACGCTTGTATATATATGTTGATAGATTGAAAATAGTATACTTGCATTTAGTGGAAGATGTTGTTGCAATTATTAGAGGGACGATGTGGCACTTAGTGGAGTATATATGTCATGTGAATGGCTTGCATATGAAGATTGAAAGATAGCGAGGTTGCTTTTTATAAGAGATATAGATAGATAGATAGATAGATAGATAGATAGATAGATAGATAGATAGATAGATAAACCTATTTTGATACCCTATTAAAAATGTCTACTATTTGTTCAGTTTACTTTACTGAGGATAAGAGGAGTAAAATGAGTGAAGTGTAGTGATGGGTGGGCTGGGTACTGGCCTTCCCAGAGGAACTGTCTAGGTGAATTTGGTTGTTTTGGTCCCTCCTAACAACTGAATTTTGCCTATGTATTTACACTGTTTTTTAGTTATTTTTACACTGTCTTGCTACTATATTTATAATAATTTTTTCAGTGTAATTTATTAGACAGAGTGATGTAATTTGAGGATAACACAACTTCTATTTTTATGGATTATCGAATTTGTTAAAAGTATATAAATTATTTTTATGGACTGCAGATGTTAAAAAAAAATATATGTTAAATTGTTAACAGATGTCAAATATCAGATACAACCCCACTAGCCCCCTACCTGCTCGCCTAGTCGCCTGGATTGTCTGCGCCAATGCACGCATCCGCACACCACTGCCACGCTGCACCTATCGCAGAGGATCCTGTGAAGGAAGGGCCTTGTACAGGCACTGGAGTACTGCGTCACGGGGCACTTTTTTTTCACGATCAGGCCATTCACCCGTATTTTATAAAAGGCGTCGCGGGGCACCTCGAGCCAATCACAGTATGAGACGTTGGGGGGTGGGATGGGGCAGCGCCTCCATTGGCCACGGATCAAACGGCCAGCAAATTGGTTGTTCGCTGAGCCTAAAATAACCGCATGTCGTATAGCAATTGTCTACGAGTTCGCAGAGCCTAAAATAACCGCATGTCCTATAGCAATTGTCTACGAGTACCAATGCAGCTTGGGAACCGAACCGAAGCTTACAAAAACAAAACCAACCCATAATTCAATTCTCGTAATAAATGGCCTCCTCCAAATACGCTGACCAAGACTGAGTGGAGGGAGTATATTTTAGGATTTTCACTTTGGCTGTGTTCAGTACCATGGAATTGGACACTGTAGCGTTGAATTTGATCTTTGTAGCGTTTTTTCGTTTGTTTGTAGTAAATATTATCCTACTATGGGGTAATTTGCCTTAAAAAGAATCGTCTTGCAAATACACATCTAAACTGTGCAATTAGTTATTTTGTTTATCTATATTTCATACTCTCGGGTATGCGGCTTTTTGGTACATTTAATGTTTTGATGTGATGGGAAATTCAAACGATGTGATGAAAAATTCAGGGTACTAAACACAACCTTTGTCATAGTACGCGATAATCTATACTGTAGTTCTTTTGTCCGCCCCATGTGTTCCCACGAGAGCAAGGGTAATAACTCATCCGGTTGTTAGTTGTAATAATCATGGCAACCTATCTCTTAGTCCACTCATATAGTACTTACACATTTACAGTTAATACATGGTCCACTTGTCTCTTTTAAATAGTTTTTTGGGTCTTGTGCCCAAGCCGGCTATAAGCTTACACCCGCTTCTCCTCTCTCTCCTTTTTCTCTCTCCTCTACCTCATCCTTCGGTCTCCTTAGGCCAGTCTCAATGCATGTTTTCATGCAAGTATCATGTACATTAAATAGGGTGCCACAATAGCAAAATTGCTGACTAGGTAGGGTCATTAAATGAGGGAATTTCATCAGATGAGAGAGGAGTTTCATCCCCATAAAACTCATCTGGCTCGGTTACCTAATTTGTAGTATTGGTAACTGTGCTATGAAACTATGCACTGAGACTCGCCTTACAACCCCTTATTATACTTGCTCTGAGAGAAGCTGTAGCAATCAATAGTATGCCCCCACAACTTAATTATCATAATCCAAGAAGTGCCAGCTGCTACTCCATTGATTAGTCTGTTTTTGACCTTTGAGACGAGTCCTGTTTAGTAGTACTATTAAAATTTGAATTTTGTGCCTCTAACCGACCCTTTATATTTCCGCATGTCCTATAGCAATTGTCTACGACTACCAATGCAGTTGGGAACCGAACCGAAGCTTACAAAAAACAAAACCAACCCATAATTCAATTCTCGTAATAAATGGCCTCCTCTAAATATGCTGACCAAGACTGAGTGGGAGTATATTTTAGGATTTTCACGTACGCGATAATCTATGCTGTAGTTCTTTTGTCCGCCCCATGTGTTCCCACGAGAGGAAGGGTAATAACTCATCCGCTTGTTAGCTGTAATAATCATTGCAACCTAGCTCCTAGGTATTCACAGTGTAGACTCTATCATAGAGTTTATAGCTATTAATTACAGTGCTACGTAGGCAATTTGCTGATGGCATGTCATTCATTGAGGAGAGAGATGGAAAAGCTAAGAAACGACGTCTTATGGAGACTCGACGTCTACGCAAGAATCGAAACAACGCGCTCCTATCTCCGGATCCTGTGAGACTGAATCTTCCCCACGCGCTCCTATCTCTGCCCGTTCCTGCACAAGACGCCGGCGATGGGTGAGGGCAGGTGTGGGCGCGTCCGCCGCCACCGCTGGGCCGGCCAGCGTCCGCCTGCGAACCTCGAGCGCGGCCCTCGGATCTCGCACGCAACTGGCGGGGAGCTCGCGTAGCCTTCGTGGACTCGTGCGGCTGCCGCTCGAAGCAGTGCTACTCCCGCTCAGGCAAGGCCACCTGCTGCCATCTTGATTGCTTTTTTTCTTCATCTACGCCGGATGCAGCAAGCGCTAGCGAAAGTTCTGGCCAGCCATCACTGTTGCTGCTTGCTTGACTTTGCTTTTTGAATCTACTTCTTTGCTTGTCTCGCCAACGAATATACTGCATCATCTCTATATACTAGCTAGATAACCAACAACAACCCCCACCCGACAAGCAAGCCACATATGTTTGCACCAACAAATGGAGCAAAGGATCCGATGAGTAATAGTTCAGATTTATGTTTAGACTCGAGCTGAGAAAAAATACACTGTGATGTATAGTTTCTTTGACACAAAGTCTAGACTATAGAAACTAATACTATTTTTCTGCCATTGTGAGTGCTCTTAGTCCACTCATATAGTACTTACACATTTACAATTAATACATGGTCCACTTGTCCCTTTTAAATAGTTTCTTGGGTCTTGCATCCAAGCCGGCTATAAGCTTACACCCCGCTTCTCCTCTCTCTCCTTTCCTCTCTCTCCTCTACCTCATCCTTCCGCCTCTTTAGGCCAGTCTCAATGCATGTTTTATGGAAGTGTCATTACATTAAATAGGGTGTCACAATAGCAAAATTGCTGACTAGGCAGGGTCATTAAATGAGGGAGTTTCATCAGATGAGAGAGGAGTTTTATCCCCATAAAACTCATCTGGCTCGGTTACCTAGTTTGCAGTATTGGTAACTGTGCCATGAAACTATGCACTGAGACTCGCCTTACAACCCCTTATTATACTTGCTCTGAGAGAAGCTGTAGCAATCAATAGTATGCCCCCACAACTTAATTATCATAATCCAAGAAGTGCCAGCTGCTACTCCATTGATTAGTCTGTTTTTGACCTTTGAGACGAGTCCTGTTTAGTAGTACTATTAAAATTTGAATTTTGTGCCTCTAACCTGACCCTTTATATTTCCGCCTCCATACGGTAGATGGATGCGCAAGCAATTCTGTCCAGTTATTGAGCGCAATAGCAGCTCCACTTCTAGCTTCCACAGCCACAAAAGCAGACAGTAGAGCAACCGAGAGAGGAATAGGAATAATAATGGAGGTCATCGGGATTTCCAGGGCGTTGGTTGAGGCCCTGGCGGACAAGGTCAAGTCCGCTATGAAGGAGGAGGCTGAGCAATGGCAAACCCTGCAACAAGTTACTGTTTTCATCAAGGATGAGTTCGAGATGATGAAGTCCTTCATCAACACCACCGATGAGGAGGACATGAAGAACCAGGTGACAAGGACCTGGGTGGGGCAGGTCCGCGACCTGTCCTATGACACTGAAGACAACATTGAGTTTGTCCTTCACCTGAGCACAAAGCCGTCATGGTGGCCTCGCTTACAGCAGTCCATCCAGCAGTCCTTCTTACAGCCGCCCTGGAAGGCACGAGTGCTGGACCTGGACCGAGCGGTTGCTGAGATGAAGTTGCTCAAGGCCCGAGCTGAGGACGTGAACCAGAGGAACTTGCGCTACAACCCCATCGGCAACTTGAGAGAGCAGATGATGAAGAATTCTGCTGGCAGTGCCAGCCAAAGGACATCGGACATATTCATCAAGCCGAGACATGGCTTTGATAAACTTATCGGCAGTTTGGATCTCACCAGGTTGATAACCACAGACGACAAGGCCCTTGGAGTGGTCTCGGTCTGTGGAACAAATGGCGATCTTGGGATAGCATCCATCATTAAGAAGGTGTATGATGACCCAACTGTCCATGTAAACTTCCATTGCCGTACTTGGGCGAAGCTGATGCATCCCTTCAATTCCCATGAGTTCATCCGTGGCTTGGCTGGGTCGTTCTGCAATCATCCCCAACCCCAAGGACAAGGAGCAAACGTAACTCCCAGCAGTACTGTCCTGACGTCCATGAAGGCAATGCTACGATGCTCAGGTAATAATAGGTCAAATATATCTATGTCATTGAATTTTTTTGGTGTTTATGAATTAATTAATTAATTAATTACATACATAACTGAGAGGGCCTTCTAAAACATGCTAAGGTTAGTTATCACGAAAGCAGGGAGTGAAAAATTACATGCATAGAAAAGATTGGCAGTTACCACATGCTAATCATAATATGTCACATCCAAAGTTACAAAATAAAAAAAATATACCACATCTAATAGATCAATCATGCATTAATTAGATCTAAAAAAGATTTTTATATCTAAGCTTTCTTTCTTTATCCTATTTTCCAAAATAAATAAATAAATATTTCACCTAATACCTACTAAGAAGTAATACATGATTCTAACCATCCAATCTAACTAAATGATCATAGTCATTTCAGAGTACTGCAGAAAAGCCTATGCTACGCAAGATAGTATCCTTACAGATTTCATGGAGAGCCTAAAAAAAAGAAGAAATACCTCATCGTCCTAGAAGACCTTTCCAGCGTCGCAGAATGGAATGCTATAAGGGCATTCCTGCCCGACCTGAAGAATGGGAGCCGGGTTATTGTGTCAACGGAGCAGCCTGAGATCGCAAGCCTGTGCGCGGGGCAGCCGTGCCATGTATCCTTGCTCCGGAAGTTCTCTGAAGATCAGTCTGTGTACGCCTTCTTCGCCGTTCAGGTTATCTCGGAAAATTCCCAAACCTTAACGACTTTGTGTGAAATGTTTTCTTACATGTCACAAGTGCATGGTTTTCTTTTCTCTCAATGTTAAATTAACCTCCATTCCCTTTTACAAGGCGCCCACATATTAAGATTCAAACGTTAAAATCTTTGACCAATAATTTAGCTATCAATTACTTACTATTGCATTACAAACTTTATATAGTTAGATTGGTAAGTAATTGTACTATCTAATAGTCATACGTTTAGCATAAACAGTATAATATAACGTAAATGAATGGTTAAAATATAATTTAGGAGACCGTGTCATTCCAAACTACGTCTTATAAAATGGAACGGAGTGAGTATTTTAGTATACGATATCCTGCATTGATTAATATAAAATGTTTTAGCTTTTACTCTCTAGAAAAATCTTTCTAAACATCCACAGAAAGAACTGCTACTTTTATCTTCGGGCTTATCACTTGATTGCACTACTAAGTGACCTCATTTACGGATTTACCAGCGTCTTCATGTCACATGCATGCATGACAAACAATACTTTGGTTGATGGTTCTTGTGTTGAGGTCAATGAGGGCTTTTGTATATTTTAGATCCAAGGGATATGTGTTCACCATCCAATAATTTCATTAAGCTTAAATCATGTTTTTTTTCTATATGATATCTATTTTAAAATTTTAATTTTGGAGAGAAAGTATTAATAAGATGGTTAAGTTGTGAAGACTATATTTTTGGAGAAAGGTTTTTGATTTTTTAATGTCCACTCCTTGCATCTAGCATTCATTGAGCCCGTGGCAACGTTGTTCAATAGGGAAGGGAAGGAATTGTTCGTTCCTCCAACCACCCCTCTTTGTTTCTTTTTCTTTTCTAATAATTATTATAAGACAGTCGGTCGGTCTCTTCTGGCCAATTCTCTTCTCTCCCACCTCATCAGTACAGTGTTGAGTCAAATCGAAATGTGGGAGGGCAAAACCAAACTGCAGTCAGCCGCTCGTTGTCGCATCGAAAATCTCAGCCTTCAAACTTGGTTCAACTACCTGTAGCTTCCTTTCTTCCTCCAACCTCAAGAACAAGAACAAGACGGAGGAAGTAAGAAATTGATCCACAGCTTTTGACAAAGCCAGTGAACAGATTGCTAAACTGAGGCCACGTTTGGTATCACTCCCGACACCGCTTCGCCTACAGCAAGCTTCTCTGCTCCATAAACCAAATAGGAAAAGGAGGAACAACTTCACCTATTCCACCCAGAAATCACGCTGAGAGAGGAGAGCCGAAGAATGCCGGGGAAGCTAAAAATTGTAGCTTCCCCTGGCTCTATCCTCGTGGGTGCGGGCTCATCCCAAACTGTCCCTCCTCGGTGGCGACATGGGCATGGACGATGCTTGGAGACGAAACTCGATGGAGCATCAGTGCAAACAGAGGGCGGCGTGCCAAGACAAAGAATAGGGGCACAGGCCACGGAGGCAGAGGAGGGAGAGGGCGGTGGCATGTAGGACCAGGGATGGGTGGGGCTCCTGGCGGAAGGGTGACATGCAGGACTATTGCAGGGCACCCGTGCGGGAGAGGCGTGCAGAGGAGGGAGAGGGTGGGGCGGCATACGAGACCAGGGAGGGGCGGCGAGGTGTGGCGGAGGATGAGCTGGCCTCCCGGCGGGAGGGGCAGCGTGGGCGAGCGGGCAAGGGAGAGCGAATAGAAGATACTCCAATACTCCATACATGAGAAGAGAGAAGAAAAGAAAGTAAACAATATAAGAAAGAATGAAAATAGAAAATAGAAAAGGAAAAAAGAAGGGCACCATGGACATTTTCCCTCTTTTATCTACTAGGAGAAGCTATTTTCTCTCCAAATATTTACCGACTAGACTAGAGAAGCGGGAACCATGAAGGGCTGCTGCACCATAGAATTCATAGCTAAAACTGTTTTGGTTGAAGGTGGAGCTCTACCAAGCACGCCTAAAAAAGAATTCAATCGATGCAAATTGATCCACCCAAGCTCATCTTCTTTTGAAGTGGTGGTGGTACAGGAGGTGGTGGCTCACCTACATGCTTGCCTGGGGCCACCAGCGCTGCCATGTGTGTGGCTCAATGGTGCTGCCATGTCTGATCCTCCAGTATGCAACGGGACATCTAGCAAGAGTGGAAGTCGATGGAGAGTTTGATTCATTCTATCTGATATATATGTAGAAATCCTGTTTCACGAGCGTTCATTCCAAGCGAATGCTCTGTTTTGTCCACCTTATCCCTTTTGCTCCGTCCCCGTCTCCTTTCTCTTTTTTCCACCACCTTCTCTCTTCCTACCAGCCCCTCTATTTTTCTAGAGATATTTAATTTCCTACCACAATTAGCAGCGACCAGTCCTCAGTAGAAGGGCTCATGTAGGTTTGGCACTAAATATAGAATTCCAACATTTTACTCACGTGGCAGTCCAAGTCACACCCCCAGCCAAAGCAGGGGCATGTGAAAAAGACATTCCTGCTCCTGCCTTATCCTTCACCTCTGGGCATTCTTCTTGTGAAGGGTGACTTCTGAGGGGCTCCCTCTTCTTCAACAGGGGCATGCATTGCAGGAGTGAGATATATAGGATAAAGTTATAGACAAGGCTGTCTCTTTGTGCGGCCATATCACGCTAGAGGGGTGACTTACACCGCCATGTAGGAAAAATGTCCCAAAATTGAAACGCTTTCCTTCTCTACAAAAAAATATGTTGGAGCCCTTCTAATGCAGGCATGTTAAGAGTGACCACTTCTAAATGTGGCAAAAGAAGTAAATATATCTTTTTTCCCACTGACTGCCCTCTTACAACCTATTGTGTGTAAGGATTTAATTGTGTGAGCAGTAGTTGAGTTGTCCGGTGGAGAGGATCACTACTACAATGGTTTTTGCAACCGCCACCGGGAAGGCCACAATTAATCGGCGATTTTGGCGGTTTTCAGAGCGCCAAATAACCGCCACGGTTAATAAAATAGAAAAAAAAAGAAAAGCCCGGATCCGGACCTAGATGGCCTGGATCTAGGCCCCCGCCGCTAGGGTTCGCACGCCAATCCGGCCGGGGAGGTCGCCGCCGCCGGAGACACCTCCACCGTTGCGGATCTAGAGGAGAGGTGGACGCCGAGGTGGATCTGCAAGACGCCATCGCAACCCTAGGATGGCTTCACGGGGAAGGAGCGAGATCCGCCCGCCACATGCCGCCTCCTCCGCGCACCGATGGCCGGACAGTCTGCGCCGCCTCCTCCACCGATGGCCGCATGGCCAGGCCGGGGCCTCCCGCAGGCGCCGCGCCCGCTTGCTTTGCCACGGGGAGGGAAAGGAGGGAGAGAGGGAGGGAGAGGAGGGGAAGGGAGGGTGGGGCGCCATGGGAGAGAGTGGAAGAGGGAGGGAGGCCGGGAAGGAGGGACGAGTTGGAGGCGTCGGTGTCCGAAGTGGAAGAGGGGGAAGGCCGCCGGTGGTGATGTGTGGGGAGGGAGGGGAATGAGTTAGGGTTTGCAACTTCCTCGGCTTTTATACTACGGAGTCCTTATCGGGCTGACATGGGCTGCTCATTGCGAAGTGGGCTGGGCATCACGGGCCTCATTTACTATGGCGGTTTTGTAAAAAATGCCATGGTTAATTGATTTACCGTGGCGGGTTTTTATAACCACCACGGTTAATTAGAAAAAACCGCCATGGTTAATCGAGGCATTAACTATAGAGTTTTTTACAAAAACCACCACGGTTAATAATTCCTAAACGCCATGCAAAAGAATTTATGTAGTAGTGGATAGAAGTAGATGACGAAGCGGCGGTGGTGTGTAGGTCCTATAGGTGAGTCGGTGTGGCATGCC
Organism: Hyparrhenia diplandra; assembly: GCA_015847255.1. Taxonomy (NCBI): domain Eukaryota; kingdom Viridiplantae; phylum Streptophyta; class Magnoliopsida; order Poales; family Poaceae; genus Hyparrhenia; species Hyparrhenia diplandra. The sequence goes on from JADLZK010011092.1 coordinate 210,714, forward strand.
CCTTCTCTCTCACACACATTTGAGTGGTCTGGCGGTGGAGCTCACGCTGGCCAAGTGGGTTCCTAATCTGTTGTGCATATATTATTTTATTTCCCTGGTTTTGTGTTATAACTTTTGTTTCAGTGAATTTTTTGTTCTAATCTAGTAGTCGACCTAGAAGAAGAGGGGTGAATTAGATCGCAATGAAAACTTATTAACCAAAGGTTTTACTTGATTTCATACTAGATGAAAAGAAACAACTAACATGACGTGCACTTATGCTTATATATTGTTCTCTACCTATACAAACCCCTAGAGAGTTTCACAACATAAAACCAGTCATGTAAGCAAGGGAAAACTACACTAGTAATGGTAAACCACACAAACAAAGCACATGTGAAAACCTAAATGTAGTACATAGAGAGTTCAACATGTACGGACGTGCAAACTCCCTAGACAAGGCAATGTATCCAATGGAGTCGTTTGCCAAAATGTAACCCGTAATCCATGTTGAAACTCCACCGAGGTAACTTCTGGTCACCAAGCTTTTGTGTTTCACAATTTTGCGGTTGTCACAAAGGCTTCCACCAACCAAGACAAGTGTTGCAAGCCACCCTGGTTCACTGATGCCACTCGACTCTTCCAGTCATCTTGGATCTGTTCATAATGGAGTTTCGCCACCAAGGAAGGGTCTTCTCATCTCTTGCATAGCAAGTTGTCAACACTCCACACAAAAATCGAAGGGTCAATGTAATTGATGAAAAGGCACAAAGCCTCAAATTGTTCTAGCGCAACCTTGGATATGATCACTAAGTGCCTCATGGTTCTCCAACTCCTTCCAATCAACTAGATGAATGAAGTATGGTATAGGCAACTAAAACTAGTCATTGGCAAAGGCTGGCATTTTTAGAGACACCGGACAAACCCATGGTACTCATTTGCTATCACCGGATCATCTAGTGACCACTAACCGTTGAACTAGATATTGCTTCTGTTATTAATGTCAGTTCACTGCTAGTGCGTTGCCCATCACCATCGTCGGATCGTCCGATGAAGTCATTTGTACAGTGACTTTGCCTCTGGACCTCATTGAAACAAGTCTAACTATCCGTTGTGTGTAATCTCTTGACTGCCGGATCGTCTGGTGAAGAATATTTCCTGAAAGCTTCATCAGCCTCTGTCAATTGTCTATCCATACACCTGCTTGTCCAATGCTAGTGTTATTCATAGCCAGACCATCTATTGAACTCTTTTGCATAGTGAACGAACAACCGACGGGTTGGTGTGTGTTATCTCCTCATCTCTGGAAGGTCCATTGTTCACAAATTGCTTTTTTTATATCTTCAATTATTATAAACTGATCAACTGATTCATACACTTCTCCATCTACTTCTACAGTTCTTCTTATCAGTTTTGATCTATTAATTTATGTGGGTTTTTTTATTCACATGTTAGGTTAAAACTCTTGTGCTTGTCCTACCTTTTCTTCAAATGTCTCAATTTGTGTTCTATTAAAAATAAGGATTGTGGATTCTAAGCTGCATCTTAAGGCATAGACAACCATTTTACTCCACGACCCTCTAGATCAGTGGTAGAATTTGGAGTGAGATCTACAAAGACCTATAATGCAAATAATCCTCATGATGATATTCATATTTGCATAATCATAATCATTGTTGTTTACTCTAAAGGATTCTTAAAAAACTTGATGATATTCATATCTACATAATCCTATTAATCGTTGTTTAATACTAAAAGTGATAGAAGTGACTAATCTATATAGAAATAATTAGATGTAACATATGTTTTTGATTGTTTTCATAAAAGGAGATATATATTTTTATTTAGATATTGATTTGAGGGATGTTTTATTATTTTTATATTTTAGAGTGGGTAATTCACATCTAATGGTTTACGATTATCTGCCATAATGGAAGTGTTAGTACTTACTCCCATGTGTATATCTTTAGATTTATGGTGTATATGAACCGGCAAAGTGTATGTTGACGAAGTATATGATCATACTAGACCATCTAAGGTAGTATTTATATGTAAAGTATGCAAGTATACATTGAGTATATGGTTATACTTATTTTATATACTACTATAATGGTATTATAATAATATATTAAAAAATAAGGGTTCTTTTAAAAAATTTTAAATTTGAGTATCTCAAAATGAGTATATAAACATACTCAAAACTGATAAATGAGTTTGCAAACATACACATTGTGGATTATTGAAGGTGGCTGTAACTACTCCGGGGAGTCGGGGGAATAATTTATATATATATATATATATATATTCTTCATAAGCACAGATCAGAGGAGATAATATAATTCTGATAAATATTTATTACTAGGATGTTCAGTGCGTAATTCTTTTTTATAAAGTATAAAACATAATTGATCCCTTGGCTATTATTGTCGATGTCGACTAGCATTATTATAACGTCGGGGAGGGGTCACTAGTGCGCGCGTGCAAATTAGTGGGCTTTAGTTATGATCATGTGTGACCAGACGATGTTACTCGCGTGTTTCCTGCTGCTGTGTACGTATACGACGTTGGCCCAATCACGCACTGCACGCTTGTTAGCTTAACATAAAAAGCCTCTTGTCATTTCAGGTGATATGGGCGATCTCGAAGTTGCAGTTGAAGGGAACGGTCCCACGCCCTCGTAAAAAAGATTCCTGGCCTCTCATCGCGCACGAACATGAAGCAATGAAACTTAAAGGGCAGTTAAACTTGGCACTCACCAGCGAGGCACATCGTGTGGTCTCAGTGTGCGGGATTGCTGGTGTTGGGAAAACATTTCTTGTAGAAACCCTCTTCAACGACCCTCAGAGTCCAGCATGGAAGTTCGCGATGAACTGTTGGGTCAATGCACCCCATCCGTTCGATATCGTGGACATGTGTACGAGTATTTACGGCTTCACATCCGATGTCAATATTATTCAACACTTCACACCAGTCGAAGGCGAAGATATCGTTCGATCGTATTGGGGTCTACTGGAAGAGCAGTGGCTTCTTGTTATTGACGACTTAGGGTCCATGGAAGATTGGGACGTGATAAAAGCTAACTTGATCTCAAGAGCTACCAAGAGCTGTATCATTGTTATTACAAGGGATGAAATTGTTGCCAGACATTGTGCAACATCAGATGATGCAGTGTGCATCCTCAAAGGTGTAGAAGCTGATAAGGCCCTTTGTCTGTTCGAGAAGGTGCGTCCTCACCCCGAGCCATGCATGCATGCTCAGACTAGTATATATATGTAGCTTAGCTTCTACTCTCCCCGTTTTAAATTATAGTTCGTTTGATTTTTTGACGCCAAGTTTGACCACTTGTCTTATTTAAAAAATTGGTGCAAACATAATCAAATTTAAGTCATTTTTGAAGAACTTTTGTTAATAAAGCAAGCCATAACAAAAGAAGTGGTATTTTGCACAAATTTTTGAATAAGACGAATGGTCAAACTTAGGCTCAAAAAGTCAAACGAACTATAATTTGGAACGGATTTAGAATCAATTAGTGTTAACTAAATACAAAGCGATAGTCCTTTTAATTTAAATAGTGCACTTCTTTTATATATTCTCCATGAACAGGAAGTTAATGACCTTCGCCAAACAAAGAAGGCAACTGAAGATGCTGGAACCTCCAATCCGGATCCTAATATGAGGGAGGATGCAAGCTTTATCATAAATAAGTGTGGAAGGCTTCCCAAGTTAATAGTTGCATTAGGCAACTGCTTCGACAAAGCACCAAACATCTTACAGGAGATGCGCCTGAATGCAAACTTCATGTATGAGTTGAAGACCAATAAAGGGCTTGATAGCTTTCGGGACGTATTCACCACGATCTATTCAAGCTATCAAACCTGTCCCCACCGCCTCAAGAAATGCATATTCTATCTGTCACTTTTTACTCAAAGCACCATAATTCGGCGGAGTCGTTTGGTGAGGAGGTGGATTGCAGAGAGCTACTGTGAGGGCCTTGACAGCAACAGCAAGGTGGAGTACACGGAGAAGCTGTTGGGCAACATTGCCACCCTCGGCATCATAGATGAGCTGCCACAGACATCATCTTCTTCCGTTGCCGGTTGCATGAGAGGGACTGCATACCATGTCAACTCTTTGTTCCTTGACTATATCATCTCACAGGAAACGAAAGAGAACATTTTCCTTCCACTGGAAGTAACTGTACTGCAGGGAGAGAGCAGTCTGAACATACAACAACGTGCAGGACAGCACTTGGCCATTGGGAGCAGCTGGAAGGTTGACAAGTTTGTGCTCGACAGCTTGGACTTCTCACGGCTACGGTCTTTGACGGTTGTTAGAGAGTGGAGGTCATTCTTCATATCTCACAGTATGAGAGTGCTTCGTGTGCTCGATCTGGAGGAGACAAACGTCAATGATGACGACGTGGAACAAATCATGGTGCATCTACTTCGCCTCAAGTTCCTCTCTCTTAGAAGATGCACAAAGGTTTCTCGTCTCCCAGAATCCTTGGGTGGCCTGAGTCAGCTCCAGACTCTGGATATCAGGCACACCTATATTGAAAAGCTTCCAGATAGCATCAGCAAGCTGCTGGAGCTGCACTACATTCGTGCTGGCACCAGTGTAGCGCTGATGGATGAGGAGCCATCAACAACAAGAAGGAGTAGGTATGGACATGTTTCTGCTTGTGATGGCGTCAAGGTGCCCAAAAGGACTGGAGCACTCGTATCCTTGCACACGCTTGGTGTTATTAACGTCAGCGCCATAGATGGTAAGAACATTCAGCTGTTCAAGAACCTGACCCGCCTTCGCAAGCTTGGAGTGTCCGGCATCAATAGGAGAAACATTAAGGGGTTCCTTTCTGCCATTGAGGGGCACGTCCATTTGGAATCGCTGTCACTGCAGCTCCACATGGACAAGGATTTGGAGTGGCTGGATAAATTCACCACCCCAAAGGAATCTACAGCGACTTAAGATGAAGGTACATGTAGACAAGTTCCAACACTGGAGCTGCCTAAAGGTCCTTGGTCAGACAAGAAGGTTGCAAGTCCTATGCCTTCATTTAAAATCGGACCAAGATGTTGAGCTCCAATTTTGTGACAGACTGGATGGTGCGGCGTGGCCTACACCCAACCAATTCTGTGAACTCAAAGTCCTCGAGATTGCTTGCAGCTCCAACTTACAAGTGAAGTTTGCCGACAGAGATATGAAAGAGCTTGAGCAGCTCAAGGTTCGCTCGTTGGATGGGTCGTCATTGAATTTTTCTGGGCTACAGCACACGTCTTCACTCAAGCATGTTTGGCTCAAGGGATCCTTTGACGACACACTGAAGCAAGAATTGCTGCAGAAAATTGCCCAGCATCCGAACAGACCTACTCGGAAGCTGGACGAACCACGTTCAAGTTGATAGGTACTACCTACATGGCTACATCCCAAAAAGGATGAAATTCTAAATATGGTTAATGTCAAATTAACTAAAGTTTGATTAACTTTACACATAGGAAATAATATCAACATGTATGTAGGGAATTTCTTCCTCTGCCTCTTTTAACATTGTTGATCTGTTCTTTTCTTTGTTCTATTAATATATGCCAGTGGGGATCGGCCTCCGGTCCCTCCTGTTTTCTCAAAAAAACATCAACATGTATGACTCCAAATACAGATACTATGAAAATATATTTAATGAAGAATCCAATGATAACTCATTTAGTATGACAAAGAATAGCATATATTTATAGACTTAGGCAGGCTACAGATCATTTGACCTAGCACTATCCCAGAATTGCATCCATTCTAAGGCGGAGTGAGTACTTTTTGGATGTTGGTTCTGTCCGTCATCATCATATCCCTGGTGTTTGCCGAACAATACACGGCCAGTTCTGTTTGTCGTTTCCATTTTATCTGTCTACTAATGTTATCCAGTGTTGTCAATGGACAGGAGCATACCAAATGTCTTCGTCCGCCATGAACCTAGAAAACTGCTGCATCCCAATTCGCCCCTATACAGAACTACTGAGGGGCTCTGGCCGGCCGTTCTCAATACTATCCTTTGGTGACTTTGTGGTGTGCGCAACGGTTCAATTTTCCGCATTGAACACCTATCTACTCATGGAGTGTTGAAACTAGTGGGCGATGACTCTGTTCTCTGGGACAAACGCATCTACCCTGACTCTCTCCACGACGAGTTGTGCCCATGGGTGATGGCGTATGTATTTTCAAAACTGTAACCTTATGCCCTCTGCCTAGTTAGGGTTTGAACTCTATTCTTGTACTCTTATTATTTATCAAAAAAAGAGGTGGGGATCCTCCCCGCACGCTTAGTTGACTTCAAAAAAAAAAAAAAATCGATAAGGGAAAAGCTTTATTAATTTTGAGATCGTTACATCAAGATGATACAAAGTTTTTAAAACACACTTCCGGCCTCTCTATTACTAGGATACACAAAGCCTTACAAATGATTTTAAAACAATTGACACTGAAGGACCAAGAAAAGCGACCAGAGGGGGTGAATGAGAGCCGATCAAAATCTCTATCAAAATGCTCGCTGTCCCAAAGAATTTCCAAAACACTAAAACAAACAGGAGTGATGCCCTTGAGCCAACAGGCGGCTAGATGTTTTCGGTGATGACCGAAGAATACAGCGGGACACTCACCACAGCAGAAAACCAAGCACAACACTGAAACACTCCAAAACCTGAAACTGTAGCTCTCAACTTCAATCACAATAAAGCAAGAGTCCGACTCTAAATCCTCTAAGCCAACTGGTGACTTGAGGACTGAGAAAAGTTCCTGAGCACTGCTGGACTCCCACACAACAAGTGAAAGCAAGAGCAAATTAAGGAAATGCCTCGAAACCACAAGAGGTCAATTATCAGCCACCAGGCCGTGGAACTTCAGCGCTTGAATGCGGAAGTTTAGCGCGCAAACGAGTTGGTAGACATGTTCCTCTAAGGTCCTTGTACGTTTCTAGCCATCCCAATCGGTCTCAAATACTTGATTGGCACTAAGCGAACGAGTTGGTAGATTTCTATTTCTATGGGTTTACTCTATTTTCTTTTCTACTAATTTCATTTCAGACTCAAGCTCTAACTTTTACGGCAATGATTTCTAACTTTGAGCAACAGGTGCTACTTCATTTTTGTATTGATTTTGAGTAACAGTATGTTAATCCATCCATGACCCTTCATATGCATCATAGAGTTAGCACCTCATTTTCAAACCGTCATAGATTCTGTATGCTATGACAGTTCTAAAAACTATCACCTGGAAACTGTCATGTACCAACAGAGTTCTTGTAGTGGGTCTTGCGTTATATTAACGGTACAACGAGCTATGGAATTCACTATTCTGGGCACCCAGCTATGCTAGAGGGATAGATATTTGATGTTGATGAGCTCTATGCCACTAGTGGATATGTGTTTACTCTTGGAGGTGGCTCAGTGTCATACAAGTCTTGCAAATAGACCATTTTGACAAGGTCAACCATGGATGCAGAACTTACTGCTTTGAATATAGCTTCTGCAGAGGTAGAATGGATACATGAGCTCTTGTTAGACATGCCACCGGGGTTGAAAAACCAATACTGGCTATCATTATGAACTATGAGAACCAAACATTAATTACTAAGGTGAATAGTGCTTAGGATAATGTGAAGTCAACAAGACACGTCAAAAGATGATTGAAGTTTATTAGGAAATTAAGAAACTCCAAAGAATAGTTGTGGCTTATGTTCAAACAGACAAAAACACCCGCGCATCCCTTTACAAAAAGGGCTATCACCAAATGTGATAGAAAATGCATCAAGGGAGAAGGGTATGAACCCATGTGAGTTTCCAATAGTAGCAACCCAACCTTTTTGATCAGAGATCCCATAACTAACGACCTAGGAAGAAGAAGCTATTGGTAAATTGAGAAGAGTAATCTATAACCCTTTCTATGCGAAGATGCAATATCTCAAAGCTGTGAGGTGTTGTAAGGCAGGTTGACGAATGCCTTAGTATGTTCTATTGGATTTAACAAGTGAAGATGTTGTCCTACAGAACATTCTTAAAAGAACATACCTATATAAGCTTGACGTAAAAACGTTGTAGACTATAAGACTTGGGTAATCTCCAAGAAGCTCTTAAGAGACCGGGGAGTACGACGTATATTCTCCACCTATAGGGGAAGGCTACTGGAAACCAGTACTAGTTTGACTCGAAAGTGAAACTTTTTCACACAAAACTTGCAATTCAAGGCATAGTCTATTTTTCAAATTGTGAATGGGTGTAGCTTGAAGCTCTAGGCGGAAGTTCAACTTAACAAAATCTCCACTTGAATCACTAGTATATCAACCAAGAGGCCTTGGAACAAGCAAATCTCTAAATAGGCATTTGAGATCTAGTGGGGATTGTTGGATTATGTAATGGGCTTCGCCTAGATTAAAATTCCTAAAATTCCTAGAGAAATCTCATGTCATGACCCGGTCATGAATTGTTCATAATCATCACCATCATGAGCTTATTTGCATTTGAAATCAAAATTTAGAAAACTAAATTGTGAAGAATCTGAATAATTCTGGCACTACATGTCCCAAGCCGGATCATCCGCCGCACCAGGCCGAACGTTCGGGCTAGAACATTTACAATGACTTATAGTCAGCCAAAACTATTCGTGCTCGATGGATCATCGATGCTTGCATGGACTGTCTACCAAAACATGACATGCATAGAAATGAGGTGTCACTTGTGGAGCTTCCTTGGATCCACAAGTTAGGTCACCTATTGCCATTTTGTGGGAAAGGGAAGCCTAGCACTAGCGCACTCCCTCTCTCACTCTCCACTCACTCTCACAATCATACTCTCTCTCCAGTTCATCTCTCTATCTACACTCTGACACACCTAGGAGGAGAAAGGGAAGGGAGGGGGAAGAATTGGAGGCTACCACTAGATGCTAGAAGCCGTGGAGAGCATCCGGGAGCTGCTATCTATTGGTATCTCTTAATGTCAACACTAGAAGTGGAGTTAATCTCACTCCTAGCAATGGGGCCAGAAATAATTGTTGGTGTATCATAGTGTCACTATCAAGAGTGGAGTTAATCTCACTCGGGATATGCCTGAGAGGTTCACCACATATTCCAAAGCATCACCCAAATACTAGGTTGTCATCCCCATTAGCAATGCTAGGAAATGCGTGTATGGTATTCTTAATATGCCACTTGGATCTTTGAAATAATAATATGAATATGATATCCATAGCTTAATGAGATAGAAATACCATTGTAGTATTTCACGAGGGAGTAATCCAAGGTATCGTTATTTATATTTTACCATAGGGAAGGGGTAGGCTTATGGGTAGATTGATTGATTTCACTTTGCGGTGTGGTAATGTAGAGTAACCATATGAAATCTAACT
>JADLZK010011094.1:0-265600 GCA_015847255.1 Hyparrhenia diplandra
TCACTCATCTAATCTAGTTCTAATGATATGTCTAATTAAGCTCTAATTACATGTCTAATTCTACTTCACTAATCCCTTAGAGAGAGGAGATCCATTCAAGGGATCCCTCTACAACTAAGAGTTAATGAGATAGAATAAGATAGTAATGAATTAGGGTTTAGCCTTAGGGGCAGGGGGTCTTCTTATATAGGCCTTGGCGATGAACGTGAGCCCTTGGATCAAACCGACCTTGGCAACGGTGTAGATGCAACCTCAAAGTCGGTGGTAAACCGACATACAAAGCTGGACCTGATTGGCCACTGTAGCCTGGCGGTCGGCCTACTGTTCATTGGCGGCCGCCAGGTCAGAGTCTCCTCTCGGCCTCTCGTTTCTTCTGGTGTCTTGTGGTACCTTCTAGAGTGTTTTAGTCCACAATTCGGGTTGAATTACTTTACGGCCAAGTCTTGTCATCATAAGCCTTGTATATTAGGAACTTTCTCCATTATTCTCTCGCATTTTCCTATTAAGTCCCTCGAAAAATATATAAATCACCAAAACTTGTGGAATTATGTTAGTTATACCCCCTAGACTTATGTTGATATTCAATTTAAGCCCTTATTCATGTTTAATTGACTAGTAATTTTATGCTATAACAGTGTGTCAACACCGGGCGTGGGTGGTGGTGGAGTCGGGGAACGAGCACGTGCGGTGTGGTAGCTCCTCCGCTTGACCCGGGCGTTTGGGTTTGGGAGCGATGGTTGAGAGCGAGAGGTAGAACAAGACCAGGAGAGAGAATGGGGGACCTCGGTCTCTATACGCATGTGTACGCATACTCAGCCGCATATAGGAGGAGGTCTTGAACGACCTAGGCAGGTCATGCCCAGATGCATAGGCCAAAAACAGCGATATTGTCTCAATGGAGAGTTTCACCTCCCGGTTACCAAGATGTGAAATTTTGGCATGAAATAGGTGTCTCCCTCAATCGCGCAGTTTCATTGCACAATTTCATAGACTCACGCCCCACAACCGCTCTCTCATTGCATGGTTTAATTGCATAGTTCTATGGTGAAATACTATTTCTCGCCTCAATGGGGATTTCACGCTGTTTCTAATGGATGTGAAATCAGGCCCAAAGGTTTCACCATGGTGAAACTTTTTCCTTCTCTCTCCTGGGCATTTCATGTAAAAAGTGAAGTTTTGCTGATGAGGCGTTGTATTTAATGTGCATGAAACACTCATGGAACCCCTCATTGAGACTGGCCTTAGTGGATACTATTCACGTTAGTGGACCACAATAGTAGTCGGTAATTAATTTTTCGTAGAGACCACAATAGCTTGGTATGGTACAAGACAAATGACCTTAGCCCACTATGACTCACACTCAAGACATGTAGATATATTTTAAATGACCTATTTATGACTCTCATAAGCTATTTCCTTACAAACTTTGATATATAATGATATATGCAATGGAGGAGGGATGGCACGAACGGGCGGAGCCTTTTAAATTATACTTAGGGGGCCGGCCAAACCAACATGTAAAAATTAAGTGCAATTCAACTCGTTAGGGTTCCTTATAGTGACAAGAAATTTTGTATAATCTCACTCTTAATATCTAGAAGATATTAATAGGTATATTATAAGACAAAAATTTTGTATAATCTCAGTCTTAATTAAATAAAAAGTATTAAATTATGTGAGCCAGAAAGTCTATCCATAAACTTGCTCACGGTGGCCAAGAACAAACGAGAACAACAACAAAGGAAAGCTAAAAATAGGAAAGCTATTTATCTCGACGCTATAAAAGGAAAGCTAAAAATAAATAAAAAAAGCAACTTGTCACCACAAACATTATACTTGTGCAATGTTAGGGGCCATGGCCCCCGCCAGCCCCCCTCCCCCCTCGCTCCGCCCACCGCCCACAACGTCCACACCCACTTCAGCCATTGTAACCCGTGAGGCCACCCTTTTGCCCGATGTTCCGCCCGTTTAACAACGCTTGGAACTTGTCAATGTAGGAACGAATTGACAGGAACTATGAATTGACCCGAGATGGCGAGATGTGACAGGAGGGGCAAGACTATAAGAAGAAAACACAGTCACATTAGCTCTGGCTTTGTTTTGACCTGCAATGTCTGTCATTTTCTTTTGCCTTTCTCTGCACAGTGGTGGTAGGCACTCCGCGAAGATTCTTCTTTGCCGAGTGCTTGCATAATATACTTGGCAAAGATTTTTCTTTACCAAGTGCCTCGCATAAAAAACACTCCACAAATATGTACTTTGCCTCAACCTAGCGACACTTTCAAAAAAACGTCTAACGACGTGGCGGTAGCCTAGGCTAAGGACGACACACATTTACCGAGTGCCTTTTTGCTCGGCACTCGGCAAAGATCTTGAGTGTTTTTCTTTCCTCGGCACTCGGCGAACCAGGAATTTGCCGAGTGTTTATTTTCTCGGCACTTGGCAAACCATAGAGATTAACAAGAGAACAAATGAAGCATTAACCATAGAGATAACATTTTGGGTATATGTCTCCATTCCATCATATGACCGAGAGATAGCTAACAAATAATCCATGCTTGGTCGGGGATAATTTTCAAGATGTGCAAATTGATCAAATGCACTATCAAATTGCCATCCAAAGGGTGACTTGTTCAACATAAGAGCTTCATGCTTGCTCAAATAAACAACATAAATTTCATCATACACATGCCGCACAAATTGTCTACCTTGAACCAACATGAAATAAATTTGCCATAGCCAAATGTCAGCACAAGTGACAAGAAACTTGCTTCTGAATTGACATATTCATGCAAATCAACAACCTAACATGTGTCTTTGATAATTACGGCTCTGATACCACTTGTGAGCGCAGCGGGGCAGCGGAAGCGTCGAAATTAGCACCCTAATCACTTACAAGCATTTCACCGAACACCTTATGTGCATACAACAAATCATCCCCATAGCATCAATCCTTCAAACATGGTGCTGTCCAACAAATGCATAAGGAGTATACTTGCAAAGATCAACTCACTAACACATTAATCCCCATCATCAACATATCAAAGAACCCATGTACACATCATATGCCAATCTCATCCATGCACCATGAACTTGGTGGACAAAATGGAACCAATAGCAAGCAAGATAGGAACCAATCAACAAGTATGGCAAGATAAATACCGAATCGTAGGTAGACACAAGGATTTACGTGGAAACCCCTTGTGGAAAAAAAACCACGGCGGCGACAAGCAAGCAATCCACTATGAAGATGGAAGATACAAGAGGTGGGAGCCAACAAGGTTGGGGAGGCTCCAAATCCCCACAAATTTCACTCTTCAAGTGGTGGATTTGATAGATCAAAGCCTCACCTCTCCTCTCTCAAACCCTAGCTCTCCCCCTCAAAACCAAATGAACAAGCCACTACAGAGAAGGGGATCTCGGGTTGCCCTTTTAGGCTGGTTTGGGAACTTTGTGGAAGGCCCCCCAAAAGTTCTAGATTGTCACAGAAAAGTCCCTAGACACCTAACCAAACATATAAGTAACATTTCCCATCATTTAAATGCTTAAATGAGCCTCCAAATGGTGTCAATGAGAGCTGCAACATCATAGAAAAACATCAGGAACATATGGAACACCAGCGTTCCTCTCTTCCCGCGCATCGGTACCCACGGTCTTTTTCCACGCGCGGCGCATTTACCCACGCGTACCCACTGCCACCAAATCGTCGTCCCCGCGATCGTCGTCGCGATGTTTCCGCCTTTACCGCTTTGGTTGTTTGAAGCCACAACGCATAAGCAGTACCATGGCCCGCCCAAGGAGACTCTCTGCAGCAGAACGTGCCTCCAAGACGTTGCTCCCCATCGCTCAATCACCGAGGCTCGAGCAACCCCGCCGCCGGAAGTCGGCCACCCTGGGGCGGCGGGCGGAGGCCAAGACGTGGCGGGCAGCAGAAGCAAAGATATCCCCTCGTGGCGAAGAAAGTGGAGGAGGATCTATGGCCTCCGTGCGGAAGAAGAGACAACAGCTTCGATATGACCTCTGGGGCAACCCAACCGGCGCCGCATATCCTCCTCCCGCGCGACACGTCTTCTCTCCATGCCCACGAAAAACTATAACTCCACTCACCGGGATGTACGGGCCGGACCCGGAGGCTGCATGCGGATGCGGCAACGCTAGCAGCGAATCTGCGCGCAGGAAGCCGCTTGCGTGGAGGCCCGGTGGATCTCGGCGGCAAACACATTCCCTCGATATCGCAAGGGAGGACAACATCAATTCTTGTACTAATCCATGCATAAACCAATTCGAATCCTAATCCATGCAGCGCGGCGATGACGATAGACCTCGACGCTCGTCTCACCCAATGGGAGCGAACCAAGAACCACAGCCGATGGGCAGTCTGCCACCGAACGCCGGGCAACGGAGGACACATCGCGTTGATGAACAGGGATACTCACATCACACCGGTGTGTGCTTCCCAATGGGTTTCCTCTAATTCTCTCTATGTGTGTTTGCTGTTACGAGAGATGCACAGGGGTACAAGCTAATAGCCAATTCATATACTGAACCATGAAAAAACTTATTCTTCATTTCATATTGATCTATGTGCTTTACTTTCCTTATTTTGATGACAAATATTTGATTTGTGTAGAATGGATAGTTGCATGAAGCAGTAAAATTATAGCGCTAAAACATTGAGAATGCCAAATGTATGAAATAATTACTGACAAAGTTTGTGTAGGTATATATGCCTAATAGTGAGGAGGAAATTTGGGCCAAAAAAACATGAAAATCAACTAGATCAGTACGCTGCATTGCCTAGCGAGAAGGACAATGTTCGGGCCAAAAACGTGAATATCAACATACGTAGTCACCGTGGTCGTCTGAAATTCGAGGATGAAGCATCCAGATTGATTGCGTCATCTCAAATCACGTCTCATAAGGAGGAAGCTAGGGCTAAACATCATGAGTATCAAAAGAGAGAGATATGATGCATCATCTGAAACTAAATATCACTACCAAGATGGTGCGTATTTGGTGCAACTTTTTCCTCATCTGACATTTTTTTTTGTTCATGGTTATTCACTCTTACTAAGATTAAACTAGAATTATTCTTGTAGATAATCTTGGAGCTAATAGGTCTAAACATAACATGTCTTGCCCTTTATTTTGAGAAGTACTTGGACTGGAAATTGCCATTGAACATAGGTATGTAAAGGTAAGCTGATGTCATGTTATATGTATTTTAGAGAAGCCAGCCAGTAGTAATAAATAAACACAATGTTATGGAAATCCGATTGTCAAACCAGATTTGTGCAAGTTCAATAGAGGATTGTATAGAAGCAGGTCAAGGTTACCACTTTACTTTACTTGGCGATTTCATGCACATTGTTGCAATTTGTGAATTTTTTTAGTGGAACATTACTTTTCTGTGACTGATAACCCAGAGTTGGAAGGAACAAGCTGTAAAGAAGATGCACGAGCTGGTGGAGTTTGGTAAGGTGCTTTATGTTTATTTCCAGCTATGCTACTCTTTGCTTCGTTTCTAATTTTATTTTTAGCTTAGGGATTGGATATAATGATGCTTAGTGTTAAATGTAAATGCATTCTAATGGTACAAAGCTGAGATTGTTGATTCTATTAACTCAACCTATTGTTGATTCTGCAAGGCGGGTAATGTATGCTGCAGTCGATTTCGTTGTGAAGAGCAGACAATGGGTCGACGGCAAGAGAACTAGGTGACACTTCTCTCAATCAAAACTATAATTTTGTTTGCTTACTAAAATAACCAAGATATGAACTCATACAATACCTTGTATCGTACTGTGTAGTTGAAAAGGGTCATTTATTTTTATACAATATATGAATTGGCTCACCAATAGTTTCAATAATATTCATCCATTGTGTATGAATATTTCTCATAACACGTGTGTGCCGCACGTGCTTTTCCACTAGTTGGGAAAAAGGCCCGGTCGGATTGAGTCTTGAGAGTTAACATACCCCTTGCCCTTGCATTGCATGCTTAATTCACTGGTGTTCACAAGCAAAGCTATACTCAAAGGTTCACGTAAATAATATACTTGCCTTGACGAATTATTATTGATTCCATTTTTGCTAGCTTCACATTGCCTTAGCTTGGCAGTAGTAGTACGTGGCCCTCCGACTCACGGATGGAGTCGGATCGGATTCGCATATAATGGAATTCGGATCGGTAGTAGAAGTAGGTTATGGAACTGTTGATGCGAAACTAGGGTTTCATGCCAAGCACACCGGGAGGGCCTTGACGCCCCGAAGGTTGCAATCAACCTTGAAGTAGCGAGCACCGCAGTGTGATCGGGCGCATGGAGCGGGGGGAGATTGCTAGGGCCGATGTGGAGCTCGGTGATGGCTGGAATAACCTCCAAACGCACCTTTGGGAAGACCGTTGGGAGGACGCACGCGAGGGTTGCCCTAGGACCGACAAGGCCGCCTAGAGCGCCAGCGAGGTTCACGGAGAACGTCGTCGACGAACAGCAGGGTAGAGGGGTTGAGAGAAGAAGATGACCTACAAACGTGATAGAGGTAGATTGATTTGTCGATTGGATGTAGATGGCATCAAATCGCCATGAACCTCTTTATTATATAGAGGAGGGTGGTCTTATCCTTTTTAGAAAACCGCCCTTGACATTTCCAAGCTCCAAAAACCCACCTAAACACGATTAGGAAACAATCGGTTCGGTCGCGTCTGCAGACACAGCCCGCTCGCTGGCTGACTGACGCTGGACCCGGTCGACCGACGCGCCGTCGGTCATCAGCGTCCGGTCGGTTCCGTGAGAGCTCAAAATCGCGCTGGGAACGCCTGGCTGATCGATCTCGCGACGGACGCGGGACGGTCGCGCATGTGTTTATTACTTTTTAATTTTGTAGACCAAATATTGTAGACCAAATATTACTTTTTAATTTTTTTATAACATAAGAGTTTCATAAATAAATGAATATATATGAATATGTAAAACATATAAAAAATATTTTGTATTTATTAATAAATAAAAACTATTTAACAGTAATATATACAACATAAATATGTCAGATTCAAACTAAATAAAAATCAAATATTTATAGCATACTTAAATATGTGTTTATTATATTTGAGTACGAATAATATCATATATTTTGATTAAAATTCAAATTCAGATAATGAAAATTAAATTCAAGTGTATCCACATATAAGAATCAGATGTCGAATTCGGATACATCCGTGTATGTTTTTTTCCGGATTCGAATACCGAATATTTCAAATATCTGCTTACCACTTGCCATCCCTGCCTCCGATCGATCCCATGTAGGCAGCATCCATCGGCGCCCTACCCTAGCTGTCTTCCGCTAAGCTCCAAGAGACCAGAAAAAAATTTAGCTAAATGACTAGGCAAAAAAATAAATAGCTATCAAAGGGTGAGGTACCCAACAGTCTTCATTTTCCTTTCTCCAAATCCCAACTGACGTGTGGGTCCCATGCGTCATCCACTCCTTGCCTTTATCCTTCCACATAGCTTCTCATTCTTTCCCCAACCGTCCTCCTCTCCTTCCTTCCCCAACCGTCCACGCGCGAGCAAGCTTGCCACGGCCGTCCGACGAGGAGGGCACTCCGGGCAGGCGGCGGCCGGGTCGAGGCATAGGGGAGGTGGTGAGGTCGCAAGGAATCGAGGCGGCGTGACGTGGTGTCCGACGAATCACACTCGACGGCAGAAGGGAGGTTGCCCGCGGGCGAGCCGGAGGGTGCTAGGGGCGGCGTGAGGGAGCTCAGTGGCGGGCTAGAGGGATCTCGGCGGCGGGAGGAAGGGTGCCGGGTGACGCCGAGAAAGCTCAGCCGCAAGAGGGAGGGGGGAGCTGGGCGGTTGGCGGTAGGAGGAGCTCCGCGGGATCGGCGGGCGGCGGCCGGCGGTAGCGGAGGAGCTCCGCGGGCTCGAGTAGGCGGCGGTCGATGGGCGGAGAAGCTCGGGGGGCGCAAGCGCGCTGCCCCCGCCGCTGGGCGGACGGACGACGGCAAGGAAGGAAGGAGCGTGGATGGGATACCGATGGCGAGCGGCGGTGGCTTGTCAAAAATGCCTAGCCATGGACTTGTTTCATGAAGTCAGATACCGAGCAAGGGTGGATGAAGAGGCTATTGATCCCAGTTTCTAGAGTTTCTCTAAAATTTAACCTATCCAAAGCTTTGTACGAGACTCTTGGAGATGCTCTAATAATCTCCCAGGCTCAGCTGGCTAGCTAGGTTAGGTGTGTCCAAGCTCACTATGCTCGGCTTCATCAACCAAACGTTTACTTTAAAACATCATATTTTGAATTTTTAAACGATCTCAGATGTAGACATAGTCTATACTAAATTTGTGTCTTTTGATGGTATATCCGCAAATTTGTAGTTAACTTTTTTAGTTGAGCTTGTCTAGAGGCACAAATATTCATTTGAAGTTCTCGTAATTTGAATTTCAATTTTTTTTTTAAAAAAAAACTGGGATGGAGACATGCTCTATACCAAAAAAAAAAAAATTGTACTACTCGATGTGATACAAACTTTCAAGCTAAAATTATTTTTATTTGCAAAGATCATTTATTAGGAGCTCATAAATCTTGGTTAAGAGATGGCATAGCATGGCTAAACTAAAAGTCAAGACACATCAACCGAAACCCGCTTTGAAATGGTCAAGGGGGCTATTTTGTTCGTATTGAAAGTTGGAGGGTGTAATGGTAGTGGGGGAGAGGGTTCAGACTCTGCTACAAGTTCAGGAGGGGTGAAGTGGACTTTTTCCTCTCTTTCCTTTTTCCTGTCAGATCTATATAACAATGTCGGGACAATATATCGGGTGGGTACGTAATTTGTTAGCATTATTAATCTGGTCTACGAATTGCTTTTCATTACGAAAAAAGAGAGCGATCCTGCTGCCGGTCCTGGCTTCTGCTGATCGAACTGGAAAGATGTGCATGCAATGCAACGGTACGGTGCAAAGAGAGAGGAAAAAGAAAAAACGGGTTGAGCCTTGAGAGTTACATATGTATGCACTTTAGCATTTGGTGCTTTTAGTTATTCGCTGCTGCT
Source organism: Hyparrhenia diplandra (assembly GCA_015847255.1). NCBI lineage: Eukaryota > Viridiplantae > Streptophyta > Magnoliopsida > Poales > Poaceae > Hyparrhenia > Hyparrhenia diplandra. The sequence goes on from JADLZK010011094.1 coordinate 9,050, forward strand.
CGCAAGCAAAGGTATGCATGGTAAAAAGGTTCACGTTGATAATATATGCTTAGCTTGCATTAGGAATAACTAACACTGCACGTTATTTGCTTCACATATTGCCTTGGCTTGGCACTTGGCAACGTAGGCAGCAAATTAAAGCATGCATCGCCAGTTGGCCAGCCAACCTAGCAGGCTGCTCCTAGCCAGCTGAGGCCAAAAGCATGGCGGAGCTGGCGGCGGGCGCCGTGAGCTCGCTGCTGGGCGTGATCCGCAACGAGGCCCTGCTGCTGGGGCGCGTCGGCAACGACGTGCAGTTCATCAAGGAGGAGATGGAGAGCATGAATAGCTTCCTGGCGCACCTGGCCCGGACGTCGCCGGCCGGCGGCGGCGGTGAGCACGACGAGCAGGTGCGCACCTGGATGACCCAGGTGCGGGTGCTCGCCCATGACTGCAACAACTGCCTCGACCTCTACCTGTACCGCGGCAACCGCGACATCCACCTCGCCCGGGGCGGCGTCTGGAGGTTCGTCTGGTGGGCGCCCTGGTTCCTGCAGCGGATGGTGGCGCAGCACCAGGCGGCCACCCGCCTGCGCGAGCTCAAGGAGCGGGGCGCGACGTCGGCGAGCGCCGCCTCAGGTACGGCGTCGAGGTCCCCGCCAAGGCCAAGGCGGCGGCGGTGGCCGCGGCCGGGCAGCCGCTGCTGCTTCCTGCTGGCCACCCGTCGTCGTCCATGCCTGATCAGCGGTGCTGCAGACGACGTGCGGCCGCCCATCATGATGACGACGACGAAGCCGAAGAAGACGACGACTGCGGCCGCCGCCGGCCGGAGAGCCTGGGCTCGCCCAGCCTCGCGCCGCCCTGGAAGACTACTGGCTGTCTGGGACACGCTACGGCAATGGATAAAAGAAGCCGATGAAAAAGTAGGGCGCCAAACCAACAGAGCCAGTGCCATGACATCGCCGTCGTCGTGCCCGACACGGCGGCTGACGCCGGCGCTGTCGCAGAAGAAGCTCTTCATCGTCTCTGCCTGATGCTACTGGCGGCAAGTCCACGGCACTGAGAAGCATCGCACAAATGTCAGCTTTGTGGAAAAGGATAACAAAGGAGATGGGTCGACGTTTCCGTGTATGAAAGTATCCAAGAGCTGAATAAAGGAGACGTTCCCGACCGTTTCCAGGAAGTATCCACATGCATGACAAGAAACAAGACGGAGGATTACTTTCCATGGCGCCCCAAGGCCGGTCACCACTGGCGACAATACCGGTGCTGCTAGTAATACACCACTGACCAAAGAAGCGTCCACAAAGTTTACACTGAGATCATACATGGTTTGCTGGAAGACACAGAGAAGAAGCTGGCAGCAGCAAGTACCAGACCCACTCAGCCGCAAGATCAAGGCACCTCATCAGATGCTAGTGATGCCCCTGAAGACACGGCAGAGAAGATCGGGAGGCTCCGGTCGATGATTGAAGATCAGATGTTCGTCAAAGGGCTCGCGGACAAGGTTCGCAAAGGAATTGAAGGGTAAGACCGTGTTCATCATCAAGGATGAGAAGAACGATTTACCTGCAGATTGCAAGAAGACAAGAAACAATCTGAGCATGTTGGGTGCCTCGATTAGAGGCGCTGTGATCGTGACCACCAGAAAGAACACTCAGCGGGCCAAAGAGTACTGCGATCCACCAGAGGAGCCTATTGCCTATTCTCTGTCAAGCCTGTACCATGAATGGCTGCTCCATCTTCCATACCAGCCGGTGACTGAAGACAAAGCAAAAATATCCCCGGTGCTTCGCGGCATCCTGGACAAGTGTGAGCCGCATGAGTTCTGCATGAAGATCTTCGCTCATGCTTTGTACGCTAGCCCCAAGTGGAGCATCGGCGAGCTGCAGAAGTTGGAAAGCACCCTGGCTCCAGAAAATTGAGAACACCCAGACCCAGGTCACGGATGAGAAACTACTGAAAAAAAGCGTTAATGCCAAGAAGCTGTTCAAATTCTCATACAACAATCTGCCAAAGAGTACAAGTCCTGCTTGCTGTACCTTGCAATCTTCCCTCCAGGCCACATCATCAGGAGGTCAACCCTAGTGGGGCGCTGGGTTGCAGAAGGTCTCATCACCAAGGAAGACTGGCTCGCTTCAGTGCGCCGTGCTGAGCGATGCTTTGACTCACTGGTCGACCGGTGGCTTGTCCAACCTGTCCATTTTGGCGCTTCAGGGAAAGTCAAGAGCTGTATGGTGGGTGGCCCAGTTCATGCATTCATCACCAAGATTGCTAGAAGCAGCGCATTTTTGGAGACACGGCTGTCGCATCATCTGGCTCGCCATTTCTCCATTTTCAATGATGTTCGCCGCCTGCGTCGCTCAGACGGAATCAGCCAGTTCTTGAAGGATCTCTGTGCCTCGTCTCGGTTTCTCCATCTCAAGGTGCTGGATCTAGAAAACTGCCGTTGTTTTGGGAGAACCACCACTATTATTCCAGGAAATCTGTAGAAAGATATCGTTGCTCAAGTATCTGGGCTTGGGGTACAGATATCACTTGCCTGCCCATGGAAATCAATCAACTCCATGAGCTAGAGGCACTGGACATCCGGGACACAAAGGTGCCTGTTCGTGCAACAACACGTGTCATACTTATGAAGCTGAAGCGTCTGCTATCTGGTCAGAAAGATAGTCCTGACAGAAGTGTTCGGATTCCAGCCAAGATTGGAAAAATGGAACACATGGAGATACTGTCAAGCGTGCAGGCCTCAGAGAGTGGCAAAGAGTTGATGGACATTGGGAAGCTCGCGGCTAAGGAAGCTTTGTGTGGTTATAAAGGACACGCATGCTCACTCGGTAATTTGCTTCATGCAATCTATGACCTGCATGAGTGCCTCCAAGTCTCTATCAATAACTCTCACCACAGCGCCGCCACAGGCGAGCCATCTTCTTCCAATACAGAGTCACAACAAGAATTTGACGGCATTCTAGCAGACAAACCCGGGGTTCTTGAGACTCTAACCATCAATGGGGCCGCAAAACAGGTCCAGATTCTTCCACTGCTGTTGAAGAAAGGTGACTATCGGTGTCTTACCAGCGTAACTCTAAGAAACACCTTGCTGAGTCAGGAAGATCTGAAGGTCCTCGCTGGGTTGCCCATGTTACTCTGTGTCCAATTCCGAGACAGGGCCTGCAAGGGAGCAGCCTCACCTTGAAGGCGAACGAATTCAAAAACTGAATTCTTTCATTGTTGAAGGCCCAACATGGGTGGTATCAATTTTGAGAAAGGAGCAGTTCCTGAGCTCAAGAAAGTCATTTTTAATCCTCCTACTATATACAGGAGCTGTATGGAGTCGAGAACCTTCCAGAATTGGTGGAGCTTGAGTTGAGCAACAGCAACAAGTTGCCCTCTTTTCGCCAAAGCCAAAGCAATAGCCAGTGTGACTCTTCAGGGATCACGTGATAGAGGAAAGTCAAGTAGCAGTTTTGGCAGATAAGAAAATATTCACTGCCTAGTCCTTCTTGGGCAGCTCTTCTCACAAAGGAAATCTTACATTCGAAGAAAAGAGCTTCCCAGATCTCAACCTTATTACCGTCGACTGCCCTGGCATCACCGGCATCCATTTCTCCAAAGATCTGCTCCAAAGCTCAAGAAGATTATCTGGTCCACCATCGGCATGAAGACATTGTCTGGCATCGAGAACCTTCCAAAGTTGAAGGACATTGAGATCAACGATGGGCTTATTCTGCCTGAGGTGGCAGACGCCATTACAAAACATAGAATCCAGTTACACATTAAACCAGAGGAAAAACAAGACATGGGAAATAAACAAGAAAAAGAAAAAGAAGGCAGTGCTGGCTTCTGGAAGCATTGGCGCCGCTGACGCTGGCGCTGGAGGATTGGCTATCTGCTTCCATTCCATCCACTATATGTCATCGAGTCCCATCCCATGCACGGCGGTATGTCATGTCTCATGTGTGTGCTCATGTCGTTTTCCATTTGTTATTTGCATGTGTGTTTCATATTCAGCATGTGTGTCCATCAGCTGAGTGTGCTGGAGTGCCTTGTTGCGTATTGGGCGTGTGTGTGCGCGCGCGCACGCCTTGTGCTTGTGGTTGAGCACTATGGTTGTGCTCGCCGATTTGAACATCCTGCTTGTGTTTGTGGTTGTGCAGAATGGTTGTGTGGTTTTTCTTCCACTCTGACCATAATGCTGCTACATGGTTTTATGTAATAAGTGTGATAACTGTGCGCACATTTGCATTGTTTATCTATTGTACGTGCTACAATAATAAATATATGCTTTGTTTGCGTGCTTCCATGGTGAACTGGGTTTTCTGTCACAAGATATATAATCCTGTAATGTAATGAGCAATTAGTTTGTTTTTATGTGGCTATCAACTAGCGGTTACATCCTTGTCCTTCTGGGAATTAGCAGTGTATGAACAACAAACAGGTCACAAGTTTCTAGTTCTTATGCAAGTGGCGAAGGTTTACATAACTACTTGATCCATTCTAAAATGTATGTTTCGTTTGCTTTTTAGATACATGCATTTTGCGACGCATCTACATATATCCGTTGCAAAAATGAATGTATCTAGAGAAGACAAAACAACCTACATTATGGAATGCTCTGATGGAGTATATTTGGTTGTTGATGCAGGAGAGATGGTTAGTAGGTGCACTCACCCACCTAAGCCATATATAGGTTGGGAAGCTCTACAAATATGTCTGTAGTTATAACATAAAGTGCAAGAGCGAACAGCAAAATGAGAAATTTCATTACTTATGCAACTCATAATTAATCAATTATCTGCAAAATGAAGTTAGCTAGAGTGCATTTCACATGTGGCATAAACAATCAAAGAAGTTTTCTTCATAGAAACTTTGCACTTTCTCTTGAGCTGACGAACCTTTTAAAACTTCTAGAGCTAACATGTCATAAATCTTAAATTATGAGGGCATAGATCTCATATGCAAGCATAGATGAAGCCCTGTGTTGCAAAAATAGGCATGTGAAATGTCACGGACGCATTTGTTGGGCAAGTCGCAAGTATATCACCGGCGCCCGCGACCTGAGAGCAGCAGTCCGGATAGGAGTTGGAGTTCAGATATATTGTGTTAGTTTCTTCTTGTTGTCGAGATAGATTGTCAAGATAGAGTTTGAGTTAATTAAGATTAGGAGTTAAGGAAGGAGAGTATTGTTAGGCGCCTGATCTATAAAGGCAGCATAGATTGTGTAATCAAAATTATCAGGGAAATAGAATTGAGTGGGTTTGTTACCTCGGTCATCCTGGCGGGTTCCTCTGACGGCGACGACAACAGACCCTCCCTGCTTCCTCAGCTTTCTACCCCTTTCGATCTTCATCTCAATCACAGCACCTGCTTGTGTCTCCCCTGCGCACTCCTCCTCCCAGGCCTCGCCGTACCATGAAATCTATCCAACATCATTTGCACGCTTTTTTTTAATAATTGAATAAGCTAATTTGAAAATAAAAAGTCGACTGAAATGGTCATTACACGGAGAGCTCTATGATACTGAATATCGTTGTCAATAAGGAAAACGTATGAACAGAAATATTGTCACACATGACCAATCTTGATTTGAGCTGGCTGCATTGGGGGAAAGACCAATTTAGGATACAGAGCAGGTCATGGGCCATCCATTCGCATTGCCTCATCCAAGCATGCCTAAAATATGTCCATAATGAATGCAATCAAGGATTACCTGAAGACTAAATTAGTACACATTTAGTTCTAATTCTGAAATAGAAAATAAAGTTTCTTTTCAAAGGTTAGCAATATACATGAGTTCTTTTACAAAATTGTTGGACTCAACACAACAATAGCTATTGATTTGTTATAGGATAAGATATTTGGAACAATGTTTTAGGCAAATGTTTTCTTTTGGCCTTGACATGAAACAATGGATGGAGATTGCAGAACTTTTCCATGTGGATAAACAGTGCATGATTTATAGGTTCATTTCCAAACAAACATGAGCTTCTAAGAACACCTCAATTTTTTTGAAACAAACTAAGAACACCTCAATTGGTAGCATCGAACTGTTTACCCTGAAAAGAGCCCATTGTGAGTAGAGTTCAGATGGGAAATGATCTCCCCATTGAAATCTAAACAGTCACATGAAAGACATGCATTCTAGCTAAAAAGAAATAGCACCGTTAAGCATTCCTGCACGAATGGTAAGAGCATAATGAACTTATCACTGATGTTGGTGCGATAGTGCTACTTTGGGATAGTTCGCGGTAAAACACACTTGTGCTGCTTCCTCTGTCTTGCATTCACCGTCCTGCAAGTAGTAGTGCTCCATCACAATGCCCTGCACAGAAGAAATAAATGGTTTCAAAACCTCCGAGGAGTAAAATTAGTTTGATATCTGTTTAGTTTAGCAACAATTTTAAACATAAACTTTCTGGACATTTTAAGTTGAACTTTAGCTGATTAAGGAAAATAAGGTTATCACATTTTATTCATTCACTAAGGCTGTTCAATTAGAAAGTTCAGAACAGCACCACCATACAATGCAATCCATGCTGAAGCCACTGGCGAGTTCGTTCACATTCTACAATTTTGATTTTCAGTAGTAAAAATCTAGAAAAGGAAATGCTTGACAATTGTGAAGGTCGCAACTGCTTGAAGGCGCAGCGTGAAGGTAGCAAATAAATAAGCATAGAGTGGGCGACGGGTCCACATGGACGAACCTTTGAGTTGGGGCCCGACCCCAGCCCGACCAGAGTCGTGGACCCTTTACGCGCGGCTCGTCCCTCCCACTCCGGGCGAAAAGACGCACTGGCGCCCGGCCGCAGCATGGGCGGATGCGGTACGCTGCCCGGCGCCGCGGATCGGAGGGAGCGCAGGACGGCGAGCCGGACGAGAGGCAAGGGTTCACAATTCCGAAAGCTCGCTTATTGCAAAAATAAATAAATGCCAAAGGCCCCCACCAATGGTAAGACCAGCCGCGGCACTCCCGAGGTCCTCGGTTGGATCCCCGGGAGCGAATTCTTTGACCAAAGGTTAAAAATCTCCTCGCCGGTCCCCGCGTGCCAAAGCATGGTGGAAGTTCGACCATCTCACGGAACGCTGACTTTTTTTTTTTTTTTTCCGTCGGGCGGGCCGGGTTCTGGGTTTTCTCGATCCGGTGAGAAGATCATTCTTCTTAATGAAAGGACGTGGGACGCCGCCCCCTGTGTCGAAGCTTTTTTTTTTATTGCAATAAATAAATAAATCCAAGCTTACAACCCCTAACTTATCGAAGAGTCTCAAAACGCCTCTAAATTACAAAGCATTCCGAATAGAAGATCTTTCAACCTCATACCGGCAAAGATGAAAACGGACGGAAACGAATCGAAAAATCGCCTATCGCTTTCGCTTACATATTCTAGACGGAAACGGAACGGGTGCTGGACAGCCGGAAACGAAACGGTTATGGATAAACGGTAAAACGACTCTGATAAAAACGACCGGAATAGACGAAACAAACTGAAGCCGGAACTTTGAGTCAAACATGTATGCCTCACATGACATGATGACAATGGCATGATAGATGAGATAACAAACCACATATCACATTTTTTTAGATAATGGATAATATATCCGCCTCTACATCCGAAGATGTACACAGCCTAATTATTACAAACTTTTGAGAAACAAAAGAGAAAGGCACGGGTCTTATAAATCGACATCAGAAGCTAGTTCAAACAATATAAATGTTTCCAAATTTTTTTAGTGGATATCTCTAAAGCAATAAATTCTAATTTCTTTACTTATTGTTGAGAGCGCTCCCTTGGTTATCTTGGCCACGCCAACCTGGCCCCAAAGAGCGAAAATCCAATACGCACCCTCGAAAAATTACCCGCAAAATAGAATTAGTTTTCTTTGATTAAAAACAACATCATTTCTCGGCATCTCCAGAGAGCTCCAGCTCATGGCAGCCCACCCCACCCAAATCAAATTCCTAATCCTTTATTTTGATTAGTTAGCCAATTTCAACATATGGCTAATTGATCTAGGTTGAGTTAGTCCAGTAGCAAAGAAGATAATCCTCCGATCATTTTGGTAAGAGGACGCCTAGGAATAAGTGTTGGATAGTTTCATTCCCATTACAACAAACGCACTCTCGACCCCTTTCCAATCTTTTTTTTTTAGCAAGGTTGTCTTTGGTCAAGACAACCCCCTCCGTAAAAAACCAGAGAAAGATTTTAATTTTTAGAGGAATTTTCATCTTCCAAATCTTCCTATGTCGAAAGGGTGTTTGTGTATCAATAAGGTCGAGGTACATTGAGCGGATCGAGAATTGTCCCCGATTTGGTTAGGCTCCATTTAAAGTAATCCGACCCTTCCACCAATTCGACATTTGAGATTCTCAGGTTACTAGGCTAAGCCATTCTGAAGTTTGTTATCCACCGTGGCCCTCCTAAAAAGAGATGTTTAGAGGGCTGAATCCATCACTTTTACATGGTTGCGTGAGGATCCCGCACTATATTATATAAAGATGGATAATCTTTCGCAGGCTTATCTGCTATCCATGTATCATCCTTGGGGTGGGTGGTGGTTCCATCTCGGGAGATAGCGAAGGAATCTTTTAGCCAACACTCATCTTTGATATGCATGAGGCCTCTCCAAAAAATGAGAGTTGTTGGGTTTGGTCGACACTTGAGTTAGGGATTTAGATTGTAGGTATTTATTCCTTAAAAGAGATTGCCACATGTCTTCCGTGTTCAACAAATTAACCAACCATTTGGCTAGAAGGCACTTATTTTGCAATTCTAAATTAAGGATACCTAGTCCCCTTGGTCTTTAGGACGACACAAGATGTGCCATCCGGCAAGTCTATATCTATGTTTATCAAGATCCTGCCGAAGAACCTTGATCTATAATAATTGAGGTTTTAATCACCCCTTTAGGGATCTCAAAGAAGGACATCATAAATATAGGTAGGTTGCTTAGGACTGAATTAAAGTGATTAGTTTTCCCCCATATGACAGTACTTTGCTTTCCAAAAAGAAGAGAGTTTCTGCTTGAAACGATCTTCCACCTTTCTCCATCTCGTAGTTCAGGAGTTGTCTATGGTGCATTGGGATTCCTAGATATCTAAAAGGATATTCCTTCAAAGATCGCATCCAAAGAGATTAGTATAAAAGGATTCCATCTCTTTAGCTTGCACTTCATAGCAAAAAGATTTTGTTTTATGAAAGTTGATCTTGAGCCCTCGACAATTGCTCAAAAGCACAAAGCAACAATTTAAGATTTTGTGCTTGCTCTGGTCATGATCAAGAAAAGATAATGGTGTCATCTCGGTGATATTGAAGTATGACAACCCATCATCTATAAGGTGGGAGACACCTCTTATTTGATCATCTGGCCTATATTAATTAGAAGAGCTAACATATCCGCAACGATGTTGAATAAGATAGGTGACATAGATCTCCCCCGCCTCGAGACCGCGCCCGCTTGGAAGTAGGGGCCTACGCCATCATTGACTTTGATCCCCCGCGCCTCCTCCAAAGGGACCATTGTTTCAACCCACCTACACCATTTGGGGGAGAAACCTTAAAACCACATATCACATATCCAAATATCCATCACAGAGAGAGTACAACACATGATACATGATACAACAAGCCCACTCCATCACTCATAGAGTCATGCATGATGCAACACGCTTACCAAAATACCAACAACATAGAGCACAACAAACGACACAACACTATCACCACGGTCCACTGGCCCATGGCACATCAGTTTTTCACAAAGATCACCCGACCTTCTCCCTACAAGTTTTAGCGGGCGGGCAAGCCGGCAAGATGGGGCGGGGCGGGGCCGTCGACCGAGGGGAGGAAGAGTTGCCTACGAGGGAGGAGCCGCCGCCACGAGGGAGGGCTGGTGGGAGATCAAGACGCGCGTCACGGGCGCAGCTTACCGCGCGGAGACGGAGGGAAGGGAGCGCAGGCCGGGTGACGGCCATGCGGTGCGGGAGTGCCGGGTGGAAAGTGTAGTGTAGAGTTTTCAGATGTTAGTTTGGGCCTCGGTTGTTGGGTCAGAACCCTAGGATATAGCCGGGTTGTCCCGCATTTGCCAAAAACGGGATTGAAAACAGATATCCCGCTAGGAAAATAGGATTCCGCTTAATATGGACGGACAAATGCCCAACCGCTGATCCCGCTCCCGCTTAACGCTATCCCGCTGATCCCGCTCCGCTCATCCCTGTAATTACGAAACGAACGAAAAATATGGAATACGGTTGCGAACGGAATGGAATTTATCCCGTCCGCGTTTTCAACTTTACATACGGACAAATCACCACCTTGACCAAGTCAAGGTGGTTTTCCATGATGGGGTCCAATTGTCACCCCCCTCACTTATCTCTTTTTGGCGGCTTACGCCGGCCGCCTTCCTTTCTTCTCTCTCTTCCATCTCTCCAATCACCACCGCCACAGAAGATCCGCCCTCGGCGCGGCGAGGTCCGCCACCGCCGCCCGGGTCGAGCTCGGGACTGCGCCGCCCACCGCCGCTTCCGCTCCAGTCGGAGCTGTCCTGCAGCAGCGGCGCCGACGCTGAGGTCCGGCCTCGCCCGCGCTGGTCTCCTCCGCCACACGCGGCCCGCCAAGGCCCGCCCGCTTCCACCGCCGCTTCCGGCCGCCGAAGTCTGAGCTATCCCGAGCGGGCCGCCCCGGCGCAGGTCCAACGCCGCCCACGTGGGGTCCACACATCGAGGGGCAGAGTGCGGCGCTGCGGGTGGGGAGGTCGCCCTGTGCCGGGCATCGAAAGCGCCGCGCAGCGACCATGCCGACGCTAGGTGAGCCGGGCGGGGCGGTGGAGCAAGCGGGGCGCGGTGGAGCGAGTAAAGAAGTGGAGAGAAAGCGACACAATGACGGATCGGGGGCAGCGCGCGGTGCTCGTTTAGGCCTGGCGGCCGAAAGGGCAGCGCGCGACGGCGAGCTCGCGGCCTGGGCAAGAATGGAGAGGTGAAGAATCGTGGCGGTGGTGAGCTCATGAGAGAGAAAGAGAGATGGTGGTGTGGAGATCGACATGTGGGGACCACAAGTGGAAAACCACCTGCATCTTTGGCCCGGTTTTGAAGACTTGAGGGGGCTAGTTTGCCCGGGTTTTTTGAGTTTAGGGGCCTTTCGGACTCCTTAACAAGTTCAGTGGGGTAAAATGGACTTATCCCTTAAAAACAATTCCATGAAAGATTTTTTTTCCATGCCATGGCCACAAACATGTATTCCAGATTCATATGTCAAATTCAAATAAAATTTGAAATAAATAAATAAATTCAAATAAAATTCTACTAAATCCTCAAAAACACGATAGAAAACTATGGTGTCAAAAAAAAATCAGCGAACTTTTTATTTACATGCGAAATTTCATGGAAATTACGAACTTGCATTAGGCGGTCCGCCATGCTGGACTCGCACTCAATAGATACGGAAAAATTTGAGGGATGAGAAGCAGACCGAGGCAGATTATGTAGTGAGGCAGGTAACAACCGATAACCCACGCCAAGAGAATGGCTAATGGAGTAATGGTTTAGTTCACTGCCGGCTATTTGCAAATGCCATGTCATATAGAGCCAATAGAATAGTCATCTCATGTAATGGGTTGACTAATAGGTTTTATGTATTCAATGCATGCATGTATTACTATTCGGAAGAGGAAGAAACACTTGCTCTATCGCCCACAAGAGGCTGTAAGCCAGCGGTCGTTTCTCGGGTGGGCTCCTTGAGCAGCAAGCGACTCAGTTTTCGCCCGCCTCATTCTCTCTCCTCCGTTCCTACTCCTCCAGCTAGGATTTCTATGACGTGGACAACTCTACATCCGGCTGGCTAGACTTTTACACTTGCTCTAACGCATCGTGAGAGGGTAAGGAGGCTAGAAAACTGCTAGGTGGGGCAACAGTGGGAAGGAAGGTGTGGATCGGGGAAGGAGGCGGCAAAGAAGAGATAGGATTGAAGGAGGTGCAATAGCGTGGCAATGTTAAGGATGAATAGTAACAAGGCGGAAGGAGATACGTGAATAGGACCAAGGAAAACACTTGGCGCCCTATCCAAAGCATATTCAAGTTGTAGTACTCCCTCCGTTCGGGTACTTGATGTGCCTAGGCCAACACAGAATGTTCAAGAATCCTTTATGATGTAGTTGTTCCCTAGGTCAACAAAGTATGATCTTTTTTATTTGCGCCCAGTAATCACTTATTTTTGCCACTCTTACGGATGTCGAGAGCTCAAATGTCACGGTTACCGGTATCTTTTGCATATTTTCCCTATGGCCCCACTGGTCGCTGCCAATTTGCCTGGTCCTATCTCCCCGCGTGACAGTCTTTAAAAAAAAAAAAAAAAAAAAAAAAAAAAAAAAAAAAAAAAAAAAAAAAAAAAAAAAAAAAAAAATCTCCTGCGTGACAGGTGGCTGTGGGGCCAGAGCCAACGTGGCCAGGCAGTGAAACGTGCACTATGTCCCTGCGCTCGTCAAGGGCTGCCCACCCATGGCCACGGTGCACGCGATAGCCGACGCCGCCGAGTGCCACCTGGTAACGGTGCATAGACATTCTTCAGGCTCTACGACATGGTTTTCCTTTTTAACTAAATAATTATTCCCGTTAAAAGTTAGAACAGTCCTCTAAGTTAAGAAAACCTCTCGAGGGAATATTCAAGTTAGTTCAGAGTGGTCATGCATGCAAAAAAACAAAAGAAAAGAAACAAAGGCCAAAAGACATCAGAAGAAAGAAAAAAAGAAAGAGACTTTTAACCAAAGATGTCTGAGTGGGGTAAGCGTCGCCGGTGCACTGTATCAGCTGAGACAGATCAGGGCTCTGGGGCTTGGCGAAGCTGAGGTTGAAGGACAGGGAGGCAGTGAGAGGCACATGGATGGACAGTAGTATCCATAGACAGCTGAGGCTGCACGAGACGTTGAGGCCCAAGGAACGGCACCTCACTCCCGCTGCCGCCATTGTTGCTACCTAGCTTGCATTTGGTTTGTGGTTTGGAGACGAAGGAAATAGAAATCGAGGAAGAAGAGTCGTCATCGTCCCGGCCGCGTCAACCAATATCTTTTCGGACCACGGACTGTCGTCCACTGAACAAGTGGATGTTGACGGGGAATTGAATGGGAACCGTGCCATGAAAAGCCACCGTTTGTGGAAACGTCTCCATATGCATGCATCTAACACAAGGGACATATATAATTTTTTTTCTTCAATTATACCTCTTTATTCTCAGGCGTTGAATTTGAATGTATATGCATGGACACGTGTGGTAAATCCACGATATGTGCTCATGATGGCTTCATTGGTATTGTCCCCACTCCTTACGTTTGGTAGAGCTCCAGCTCCAGCACTAGCTCCCACTGTTAAAAAGTATAAAATGTCCATAATATCATGTCTCCTTTTATTTCTATTTTCTTCCTTCATTTTCCCTCTCCTACACATCTCTCACCACACGTACACCTCGTGGCCTCACGCGGGTCTTGTTCACGACATCGCATTCATTGTTACGCCCACACCATCTAGGCCATGTTGTTGCCCTGCACCGCACGTGAGTTTCCGCCGCGCCCACGGACGAAGCTAGGAAAAAATTTAGAGAGGTGCTGAACAAAGTGTTATGGCAGGGTCAGAATTGTTTTTTCAAGGTGGACAAACGGTCCATCTCCTATCAAACGTCCATGTAAATCCGGATTTATGGGAAACCCTTTTCTAAAAAAAAAAAGCTCCGTAGAATAGAGGTCCAACCACTCCTAGATAAAATTGGAGCAAAGTTACCAGGCTGGAAGGGTAAAATGATGTCATCTGCTGGTAGAGAGACATTGGTCAAAACGGTTCTTATTTCTTCGTAGCCGATATATCACATGATTGTATTCCCAGAGCAGAAATGGCTCATCAAAAGCATTGATCGGATGCGAATAAGTTTTGCTATGGAGAGGCGAAACCCCGGACAAAGTATATGGTGGTCACTCATTAGTTAATTGGTCGACGACTTGTCTCCCCAAAGAGAATGGGATGTCTTGGAATTTTAGAACTTGAAAGATTTTACAAGAGCGTTAAGGCTCAAGTGGTTATGGTTTCAGTGGAAACAAAAAGATAGAGCGTCGAATGCACTTGAATTGCCCTACGATTCACAAGACCATGAACTCTTTGCTGCATCAACTGAAACCCAATGACCCGATCTGCATCAATTGTGATGTCCAAAACAACTTCGCAAAAATGAATTGGCCAAATGACCCAATCTGCATGCTTTGTAGAGTCCAACGGGAAATGCCAACTCATATTTGCAAAGATTGTACTTTTTCGTGACAAGTTTGGTCCCAATTGAAAACCTGGTTGCATTTATCAGTGTTGGACCGAGTCTCAATGCCTGATTGCTTCATACCTATTGGCGAAGATGTAGATTGAAATCTGACCACTAGTAACCAAACGATTTTCCGAGACACCTCTGATTTTTTTTCCGTGGTGGGCGCAGAGCTGGCCGCCACGGGGCTCGCGGTCGCCGGCGCTGGGCGCCCACCACGTAAAGAGTTAACCGTGGCGGGCGCCTTAACCGCGCCCCGCCACGAGGTCGGCGACTTGTAGCCGGGTGGTGGGCCCGCAACGCCCGCCACGGTAAATGAGCCTAATCGCGGGCGGACGCCGCGGCGCCCGCCATCGTGAATCGTGATTAACCGCGGGCGGCAAATTAAGTTGCCCGCCATGGTAAATCCCGAGGCCTATAAATATCGCCCACCAGCCCCTCTTCTTCTCCACGGTCTTCAACTTCCAACTTGTGTGTGTGTCGGGGAGGGGGAGGCTTTGCCCTAAAAATTGACCAAATTTTTGAATTGGGAGTTTGAGCTTGGATTTGGGGAGTTAAACACACCAAATGGTACTTAAAGGCTCCCTCATCCGCCCTAATCTCTTTTTTTTCATCTTTTTGATCCCTCTACATCTACATCTCCCTCTCTATCTCTCTCCCTCTCCCTCTCTCTCTCCCTCTCTCTCCCTCCCTCCCTCTCTCTCTCCCCCTCTCTCTATCTCCCCTCTCTATCTCCCTCTCTCCCTCTCCCTCTATCTCCTCTCTCCCTCTCTCTCCCCCCCTCTCTCTCCCTCTCTCTCTCTCCCCCTCTCTCCCTCTCTCTCTCTCTCTCTCCCTCTCTCCATCTCCCTCTCTCTAGCTCCCTCTAGCTCCCTCCCTCTCCCTCTACATCTAGATCTAGATCCATTTTTCACTTTTGAATACTATATCTAACATTTCGAAAGTGCTTTTTGCTTTGGAGAGCATGCAGGAGGGATGATGGAGAGTGGCCGTGAGCCAAATGGATGTCTGCGGGATGAAGAGGGTGGATGATGAATACATAGCTGAAGTGAGAAAGTTTGTTGCCAAGGCTAAAAGACACCGTGAGATAAATCAATGCATTTAAGATTATAGAGTGAAATACGTGTATGCCATTATGAAAGTTGGTCGATACGTGTATGCCATTGAAAATTGAGTTGGTACATGTGCCATGACGCTAAATTTTTGTTACTTGTATGCCATTCCGCCGCTCTATCCCGGTCAAACTTAACAGATTTTGGGTTATGACAGGTGGGACCATCTAATCACTTGACAATCTTGCCCTTGACGTAAAGACCAAAGACGGCCTCCGTGGAAAAAATCCCGCCGCTCCCGGCCTCCCTACCCCCTTCGTCCCTGCCGCTCCCCACCGAGTCCCGTCTCCTCCTTCTCGCG
The DNA here is from genome assembly GCA_015847255.1 of Hyparrhenia diplandra. Lineage (NCBI taxonomy): Eukaryota > Viridiplantae > Streptophyta > Magnoliopsida > Poales > Poaceae > Hyparrhenia > Hyparrhenia diplandra. The sequence goes on from JADLZK010011094.1 coordinate 24,724, forward strand.
CATGGGCGACGAGCACCGGCCCTCCCTGCCCCCGGCCCAGGCGACGAGCGCCCGGCCCTCCGCCCCCGGGCTGGGCGCGCGGGCCAGCCTGCAAGTCTCCCTCCCCGCCCCCCTCCCAGCCTCTCCGCCCCGCCCCCCCCCTCCTCCTCACTCTCGCTCCCCGCAGATACTCCCGGCGTCCCACGCCTGGCGCCGTCGTAGCGGTCGACGACCGAAGCGACACCGCGAGGTGACCCCGCCGCCGCCGCCGAGGTGTCCGGACCGATGTGGCCTTCCCGGCCTATCCAACGCCCGCCGCAGCCGGACGATCATGACGCGACGACGACGACTGCCGCCATGCCATGGCCCGCATCGCGGACGGCGGCGGCCGCCGGGTGTGCCCGCGTCCCTTCCCATGTGCAGCGCCCACGGCCTGCCGCTGCTCGCCTCGCTCCCCGCCGCGGAGTCACGGTGCTGCTGCCTACGCAGTCCGACGCGGGCGGTGAGAGAGGCGGTGGCCACGCGACGCCGCCACGGACTTGGTGGCCACGCCCGAGGAGGCGGCAGCTCTCGCGGCTCCCGTGCCACTTTCGATGGGAAGCTCTCCTCCTTGGTAAAATATATCTCCGTTCCTTGAAATAATAACAATTTTTTTTTTTTTTTTGGATAAATGGAACAAACCATCTACCGAAGCATGCATGCCCAGTACTTGTGGTCTAGAACAACTTTTATTAAAATTATGCTGGTGCTCTTCTCACTAAATGTTATGCTGTCGGTTTTATTAAAATTATTTATGCAATATTATTCAATAGAACGACTTTTTATGCATATATGATTTTTAAATTTATTTATGGAATCTTTTAACTACCAACGAGCAACATGTTTATCCAGCACAACAGCCAACACAAACAAGCAGAAGGGCACAACGGTCTTTTTCCACCTCTCGTTAGCCCTCGTTAGCCCTCCATCCATCCATAATGGCATACAAGTAACAAAAAGTTCGTCATGGCAACAATGTGTACCAACGCAATTTTCAATGGCATACACGTATCGACCAACTTTCATAATGGCATACACGTATTTCGCTCAAGATTATATGTCCTTGCTCGATGCAAGAACTTCAAAGCCAACACTCACCGTGATCGTGCAAGATCACTTAATTAGGCATGGATTTGTTGAGGACTATACGGTTTGGATCTTTCACGGGGAAGAGGTTCCACCAAGACATCCACCGCCAGATCCACCGGCCGATCCACCCGCCGATCCAAAGCGGCGACGGTGTTGTGGGTGGCGGTGGTGATGACATATTCGAAGCTTACGGCCGACGTCGCCGATTTAATTTAATGGTGGTGGTGGAGAGGATGGTGAGTAGGAGGGTCTTTTGAGGGACCCCGAGGATGTCCATCTTTTTCAGATTTCGTGAACCGCCTTGATGAAGACGGGTTTTGTTTGGGTGCCCAAAGTGGTTAGAAAGTTTCAAGCAGATGAAAGCGGCGACAATTGATCCGCTTTACAAAGACAAAGCCCTAAAGGGTATCACGGGCGCCAGTTTCAACCTTCATTTGTCGATGATGAAGGCTCACCATGGTCGGGCTTCAATGAGCTCGTAAGTTACCCGGCTACCACGCATCCAACGCCTAACAAGGTTCCCGCCAATACGTATCGTGCTAAGAAGTTGATCCGGCCAAAGGGCGATGAAACTCAAACAGTTCGATGCCCGGCCTAACCATCGCATCCTATATCGGGCGATCAAGATGAGAATTTGACCCGTTGTCCGCATCGCGGCGCCGGTCGATACAAGAGGAATGTCGGATGTCACGCGGATGATCTTGACGAGGTAACCTTGGGAGGATGACCGTTAAAAAAGAAGAAGGGGTCCAAGAAAACCGGTGTGGCGGATAAGAAGATCATGTCAACGGGACGAGGAAGAAGAAGGTTACATGCAGGAAACGCCCAATATTGCCAATGTGGTACCTTCACATCGCGACGATCGCTCGGGGCTATTTTTGGGAACCCCGAGGATGCTAAGCACATGGCCTGGCATGCATCTAATGATTGTGTAAAGGGTGCGGGAAGTGCGACACCCTTCCGATGCTGGGCAAATGGAAAGATTTCGACGCCGCCTTCCCCGAGGTTTGCAAAGGAGCCTAGGAATGTTATGTTTGCACCGAAAGTACCGATGGGATGAACCCATTCGGTGAACTTAGCAGCTCACACAGCACGCGTGGCCGGTCATCCTCACCATGTACAACCTACCTCCACACCGTGTCAAAAAGCGCGGTATTGTTCTTGAGCATGCTCATTTCTAGACCAAAGCGCCGGGCAACGATATAGATGTGTTCCTCGAGCTGATCATGGAGGAGATGCGGCCCATCGCTTGATGATGGGGTCAAAATGGTGGATGCTGCATCGCAAGGATGAGTTCACTCTTAAAGCCATCATCTTTGTCACAATCACCGATTACCCCGGAGGGTTTTCATTATCGGGCGCAGATCAAAGGGAAGACCACTGTTTAGCTTGCATCGATGATACCCTCTACACTTACCTTAAAGGATCCAACAAAATGGTATACATGGAGCACGTGACGCCTCCTCGCAAAAAGCATAGGTAGAGAGAAGATAAAATGAATAAATACTTTGACAACAAAAGCGAGCCGCAACTTAATGAACCGACACCGACTAGGTATGGTCCAAAGGTGTTTGACATGGTGAAGGACTTGGAGTGCGAAGTTTGGAAAGGAAAAGTTAGAGGAAGATGGCACCACCAAGACAATGAAGAGAAAGAGGGATAAATTGGAGGAAGAAGCGCCTCCCCCGTTCCTTTCAAGAAGAAGTCAATTTTCTTCAAGTATATAAAGTAATCGAAGACATCGAATACACCCCATGCAATTGACTCTATGCACCTTGAGAAAATGTCTTTGAAAGCACGGCCGGTCTCCCCGATGGATATCAAGGGCAAGACGGAAGGATGGTATCAAGTCACATCAAGATCTTGTTAACATGGTCATCCGACCGAAATCCACCCTACAAAGTCTCAGAACGGTAAAAACCGAACTCCTAGGTGCGCCTACAACCTAACAAGAGACGAAGGTGGCTATGTGTCGATTGGATTAGGGGTATCAAGGTACCGACCGGTTTCTCTTCCAACATCAAGAGCCTAGTATCCATGAAGGACCTCACAATTACAAATTACAACGCACACGATGCTCATGTCATGTTGACGGTTTTCCTTCCAATTATGATCAAAGTTATTCGGCCCAAGGTACGTGAAGATGGTGATCACAAGGATGTCATACTTCTTTAACCAAATCACCCAAAAGGTCATTAAAGAAGCCGATGCACTGCGCTAAAAAATTCACCGTGGAAACAATTTGCCGCCTAGAGATGTGCTTCCCACCATCGTTCTTTGATATTATGCCACACCCGATGATGCACATCGTTGATCGATAGAACAGCTAGGACCTACGTACCTACACGCGATGTGGACCACCGAAGCGATTGATGTCCACCTTCAATCGATTCTGCTCATAACTGCTTACCCGCAGGGCTCTATGATCGGGCATACACAAGCGAGAAGGCCGTGAACGGTGCCCGAAGTACATAAAAGATGGAGGGCTATTGGTCTTCCAGTCCCATCCGCATGAAGGCGTAACTCGGGGTTGGGGTGCACCGGCCGAAAAGCACGCACCGACGCATTCAATGCAAAAGGTGTTAGAAGCTCACTACAAAGATCCTTCATCGCATCGATCATAGACACATACGTTAAAAAGCACAAAAAGAAATCCGCGACGCAAATGGGCCGGTCATAGACAAATGGGCCGAGAAGGAACACAAGAACACTTTCCTCAAGTGGCTCAAAAAGCAAGACATTCCACGGGGATGAGATGGAGCGGAATTAGTAAAGAAGTTTGTGTCAGGACCCTCCAGTCAGATCAACAGCTGGCAAGGGTATGACATCAACGGGTATAGGTTCCACACAAAAGAGAAGGACAAGAAGAGCGCAAAGATTTAATTGTGGTGTTCGATATGAGGGCATCGACACCCAGGCGGGTGAGACAAATGCATTTTGGACAAATCGAAGAAATATGGGAACTTGACTATGACGGTAACCCGCAGATAACCGTGTTTCGTTGCGCAGTGGGTCAAGCCGGAGGTCGTTGGAGTGGACGATTATGGGCTAACCACCGTGAACCTTAACAGAGTTGCCTACAAAGATGATCAGTGGGTACTAGGAACCGATGTCGCACAAGTAGCCTACTATATGAACGCGAGAGGACACAAACAAACACGTGGTTGTATCGTGAAAGCAAATGGATCGTGGAGCCGACGGGGTCCGAGTCCAGAAAAATACAACAACTATGATGAATTTCATCTCTTTACCAATCACCCAAAGAAGATGAAAGCCCTTGAAAAGAAACTCGATCCCAAAGAAGACCAAGATGATGCCCTCGACCGCCCCGATGGCGAGAAGAAGACCGCCAAAGCACCTCAAACAAAACAATATGTAATAAACGAAAGTGACATGTTAATGTATTCATGTTAATGTATTCATGTCAATGTACTCATGTTAATGTATTCATGTTAATGTACTCATGTTGGTTTTGCTTTTTAAACTACACGTTCGTAACACTTTCTCATACGCCAAAATGACCTATATATGAACTGTAGATCTTGATGAGTTATGAAGTTTTCGTATTCATGACTTTTCAAATCTAGGCCGTCTAGGGCTTCGAAAAACTAGAGTTTCAAAAAGTCAAAAGTTTGACCTGGTCAAACTTTGGTCAAATGGAGCATTAAACGACCTAGTTTCAAAAATTTTTGAATACAAAGGTGATAGAACTCATCAAGATCTACATTTGGTGTATAGGTAATTTTTGCATTTAAGAAAGTGTTAGAAAACCGTAGTCGTCAAATCATATATCTCACAGAGAGTTTCAGGAACTACGGGGGAGACTAGTGCGTTTTGAACTACACGTTCGTAACACTTTCTCATATGCAAAAATGACCTATATATAGATGAGTTATGAACTTTTGGTATTCATAATTTTTCAAATCTAGGTCGTCGGGGCTTCAAATGTGGTCCCAATGTGTAAAAAATTAAATTTCAAAATTCAAGGCGCCAAAAAATTGAAAAATGACCTAGTCTCAAAAAATTTTAAACACAAGGGCGTAAGAACAATTTTATGATTTTTTCTCAATTTATAACCATTTTTCTAAATTTTATTTTGTTTTAAATCGAATTGTTCTAATTTTAAACGATTTTCAAAAATTTCGAAAATGTTTACCATTGCAGCGAAGTTAGGATGCTCGCCACGGTTAATCGCGTTTTGCGTGGCGGGCGCCCCTTACCGCCCGCCATGGTAATGTTTTTGCGTGGCGGGCGCCAGGGTGCCCGCCACGCAAAATCGCGGCGTATAAATATAGAGGGCGTTTTCGCATTCGCTAAGTCTTCTCGCGGATCCTTTGTGACCCCCAAGGGCGCCAAAATTCCCCCTCCCGCCGCCGCCGCCGTTCGCCCGCCACCGCCCCCGCCACCCCCACCGCCACCGCCACCTCCTCCGTCCGCGCTTTGCCGGTCCTCCTCCGGCCCTCCTTCCGGTCGCCGGGCGACCCTCTCCGCGGCTAGGAAACCCCTAGCCGCCGGAGTCCCGAGCGCCACCGGCCCTCGCGCGCCTCGCCGTCCGCGTGCCTTCGCCATCTCTCGCGCCTCTCCGCTTTCTACGCCTTTTTGCCGCCGGCGCCAAGGCTTGCCATCTCTTCGCCTCGCCTGGTCCTCACGGCGCGCTGTGCGCGCTTACGCCGCCATTCGGCGCCAGGCGCCCCACGCCAGGTCCGCCACCATCGTGCCACCATCCTCCGTCCGCACCATGTGCGCCCCACCGCCCTCCTCCTCTCGTCCGGGCCGGTGGTGGGGCTCGTTGGAACCCTTTCCGCCACCGCCGTCTGTCTTTGTTATTTTTGTCCCGTGACCATCCCCGGTGCTCGTGGTGCCGCCATGTCCCGGTGCCTACCTCGTGGTGGTGCTCGTCGGTGACCATACCCCATCTCCATTTTGACCGTGAGATTTTCAAATTCTTTCTCCCTTCCTTACTACTTCTCCATGTCCCGCTGACTTCAATTTTTACCCATTTTGATTGCCTGTGATGCTTTGCTGCCCATGATGCTATAATTAACTGATAGCCTACATGTGATGCTATAATTAATCGAGCATTTGTCACGCCCATGATGCATATATGTCACTTTCGAATTTTGCTTGTATGCTATAATTTATTGAGCTTATGTCACGCCCATGATGCATATATGTCACTTTTGAACTCAAACCGCTATCGTGAATTTTGCTATGGTGCTTATTGTGCCTAGACTTGCCTAGACTTGCATGGCTGTTGGGTCCCTATTTCATTGTCTCAATGCTGATAGCCTAATTAACTTGGCTAGACTTGCCTAATTTACTTGCCTACACTTGGTACATTTGGGTCCCTATTTCACTGTCTCAATGTTGATGGCCTAATTAACTTGAGTTCTTAGCTTATATGTTGAATCAATTAAACTGCCATGGCTGTAACTTGGCTGTAACCTGTTGGCTGTGAATCAATTAACTTGGCCTAATTAAACCTATTGGGGCTGTTTGTGCTTAACTTGGCTGTAAGTCATTTGAAACTGTTGAAACTTGGCTGTTGAAACCGTAAGTAATTATTTTGAACCCATATCATCTCGTTGAAACTTGTTCATTAGGCTGGTCAACTCAACATTCAACTTAATGTTGTTGTTTCGTTATGGCCGATGATGCAAACTGTAGTAAACCGAGGTGGCTATGTTTGTTTATGTTCATTTCAAGGTAGTCATCAAGCATGGCATACCTCCCTCCCAAGCAACCGAAAGTGGTTACTCACCTTCTCGGATAGCGGGGGGGGAGGATGCCATGTCTCCATGGCTACTTTGAGCTTGCAAGTTGCTTGTTTATGCCACCAATGATGACATTTGAGTAACCAAATTTGAATGCCGAGGCCTATTGTTTTGTATTGAGGCAGTGACATATATATGCAATGATGTGAACCTGTTTATGCTGAGGCAGTGACATATATATGCAATGATGTGAAGCCGTTTATGCTGAGGCAGCGGCTATGATGATTGAATGTCCCCTACTTAAATGAAAGTCGCTAAACTAGGATGGCTTGTACTAGCAACCAGTTTAGAAGCGATGTGATCAAAGGGGGGCTATATCTGAGCCAACATATTTGTTTTACTCTTTTCGCAATTTTGAATTGAGCTTGTCTACTCTTACATACCGCTCCTCCTATTCTACTACTATTATCAAGTACTCTATGTATGTAGCTTGAAATGGATAATCAAGAGCCGCTTCGCATTTAAAGGTCTTGTATGGGAATCTCCTAGCTCCAGCGGAGCTCCAGTTCTACACCTAACGCTAGTGGAGCGCCGTATGAACCGACTAGGAAAAGGAAACGACGCATGAGAGGAGGAAGATGACCCAATTTCAACCCGAGGGATGAAGCTCAAAGTAGAAAGGTTCGTCGGGCTTCGGAATTTCCGGAGGGGCACGAAACAGATCAACACCCCCGCTACCTCCACTGGCACGTCTTGCAAGAAAAGGGTTGACAAGTCGAAGGTGAGAAGGGGAGAACATGGGAGGCACAAGAAGAGCAAAGTGAGGTTCATGTCATCCTTGAGTTGGGGCCACGGGGAGAGCCATTGCTTCCCACGACGGTCATCGCAAAGTACAAAGACTCGGTGCTCGGCTCTAGTGAAAGATAAGGTCTCCATCCTTCATGAAGACTAGAAACAAAGTGCCTATTAGTGACAAGAAGTGGGTGTGGCATGAGATGAAGGCACGGTTCCGGTATCCCAATAACTATGATAAGAAGAGGGTAAAGGAGCATGTCTATGTCCTCATGCAGAAAAAGTTGGAGGAACTTTTTTTTTTTTTTTGAAAGCTAATCGGGGGAAGCTTCCCCACCTACCGCTTCAAAAAAAAAGTCTCGTTTTAGGGAACGGAGGACGTCATGTCTAAGGTTAATCATGGAAACCGAACAAAAACCAATGAAGCCTCGAGATAGGTGGATGACGGAAACGCCGGCCGCCGCCACACCACGCGAGGCCGCGGTCGGACTCACCCGCGACGGTGGGAGGCGCGCGACCGCAATGTCCACGCGCTGGGGGATGAGGGTGCCGGCCACGCCCACCACTGAGCCGCGCCGGACTTCGCCAGCGATGGTGGGAGGCGCCGCGACCGTGAAGCGCCACACGGGGACGAGAGAGGAGGGTGTCGGCCACGCCAACCATCGGACTCGCCGCGACCAAAGACCGGCAAGCCACGCCAGACGAGAGAAGAGGGTGCCGCCGCCGCCACACCACGCGGAGCCAAGCAGACGGACTCGCGCGACGCTGGGAGAGGGCATCGCAATCGCGCGGCGACGAGAGGAGAGGGTGCCGGCCGCCACACCACGCATAGACGACACCGCCACACGGGGACGGGACCGAACAACGAAAGCGGGTCAAGACCACGGCGTCGCTTGGGGTGGGGAAGGTGGTAACATGTCATCGCCTGGGGAGGAAAGCGACCCCAATGCCGTCGCCGGTGAAGATCGGCGACAAAGCCGAGCAAGGATTTCTCCTAACCACCCACACCGATCGATGAATGGAATCACCACGAACAACGCCCAACGAGGAAGAACGACACCGAGGTTGTCGCCGTTGTCGCGACCGGCGCACGGCCCGACAAGGATTTCTCAAGGTGATTTTCCAAACCATCGACCGCGCCACCAGGCGCCTCCAAAGAAGACGGAGGAAGAGGAGAGAGGACACCCAATGAGGGAGCGGTGTCCGTAGACATCGCCGTCCGTGCTTTCACCATAACCTCAACCAAACCGCCATCGCAGAGCCGGGCCGCCATAGTTCCATAGCCAGCCAACCGCCTAGAGAGCAAAGACGAGGGGAGGACAAAGTGTTGTACCAAAGACGCAGATGCAGCCCGAGGAAGGCCAGCCGAGGAGGAGCACCAACCATGGTGGTCCGATGGTCACAAGAGACCCTCCGCAAGGCGGGTAGGTAGGCCTCCCGACGAAGGCGTCCGCCGGGGTCTCGTCGCTGGTCTTAAGCTGGAGGAACTTTAAGTACAGGCTCAGCAAGGATTGGATGTCTAAAGGGAAGTCACCCCGGCAAAGATGTACACCTTTATAACGCCTTGAAATATGGGAAGAGTTTCGCATAAGAAGAAATACGCCTCAAGCAAAGGCAAAGAGCGAAGTTCTCGGGGCAAAGAGGATCCAACTCCCCCACCACATGGGCAACAAACCGGACGCCGCAAACGTGCAAGGTGGCAGCCCAAGAAAGGGCTAGATAGGAAGCCGGGGAGCCAATTCAAGACGAAGGCTGCGATGAAAGGACACGCAACTACCAGTATGCCCACCAGCCCAAGAAGCCGATCGTGGCAATACAACAAGATCAAGGAAGTAGAGAAGGTCGTCATCGAGGCCACCGTGGGCTCGGACCGGCGGAGCCTCGAAATTTGTCTGGGAACAATGCGCCGACTCTTGCCTTGGGAAATGCCGAGCACCGAGCCACGTCCGTGGCGTAAGCTCAAGGAAGAGTTGGGCGACGGTGGAGTCGCGGGCGATCGGATGTCGCCTCGTATCATTCTAGACAGACAGGTATAAGGAGGGCTTGAGACAGGAAGGTCATGATGAGGCCGTGAAAGAAATGATCGGCAAATCCATAGCAGATGCTTTCACGAGCAACGACCCCATGATGGTTGAGCTCGGGAACGGATGTTTTGCTGCCGGGTCGGGCGTGTCGGTGCCACCACCACAGATGCAGTTGGCCCACGGTACCCTGCCGATGACATAACTAAACCGACGGAGTGCACACTCTTGGTGCCCTTCTCGGGGGGAAGGAAGAAGATTGTTGCCCACGGGTATGCACACCCTCATGGGAGTAGCAAAGAGTACGAAGACCATCGAGATCCCTCCCGACCGTGTCGCCATCACCTTAGGGTACATTCAAAGCCAGGGTTTGAAGACTACGAACTTGAGTACCGAAGTTGCTTGTGGGGGCACGAGACTTGGGATTGCCCCATTTATGAAATTCTATGGAATAAGGAGGACATTGCTCTTGGGGACTTGACGGAACCGAGAGTACAACCTAGAGTGACCCCGGGTTCTCCGCCCGGACCGATGATGGTGGCTATGATGACGATGATGCCGATGGGGATGACCCTCCTCCACATTCGAACAGTCCGCCTACTCGTAGTCCACCTCGATCACCTCCCCGTGGACAAGGCACAAGAGGCAACACTGGCGAGAAGGCACCGGAGGCGCCGTAACCCGGGACTGCATGCAGACACCGGGCGGACAACGGGTTGGAGCCTCCGTAACCTCGGGAGGTGAGTAAAAGTAAAACCCAGCGGACAAAGATTGAGCCTCCATAACCCGGGAGGTGACAGAGAACCCAAGCGGACAAGACATTGAGGCAAGACCTCTCGAGGAGCCACTACAGGTGCCATCACGCCGAGGATGCAATAGGGGACAAGACACCCGTTTACACTCAAGGCCTCAAACCGACACCTAGGGACACCAATCAAGGAGAAAGCACCCCCCCGTGAACCTAGCAAATGTCCTCCCGCCCCAAGGAAGCCTTTATTCGATGAAGAGGAGCCCGTGGACCGACAAGGAGGCCACATCTAAGAAGCTCTGTTGGAAGGTTGACCACTCAAAGGTATGCTAACAACGAGCATATAGGACAAACTCAAATAAGTTACTATCTACTTCTTTTTTCGTAACCTAACATTTGTAGCCCCGCTTTCCAGTGCCAAAATCACCTATGCATCTGTTTTTCCTATCTCCGACGAATGCCCCGCAAATACGAGTTTGGGAAGTTCATGATAACTAAGGCCCAAGCTCATCGATGAAGAGGCTTGGGAGACTCGGAGATTCCATGCATGGTATATAGAGTGCGCACAAAACGCAGGTTGACAGATTTTGAAATTCATGTTCCTAAGGAGTACTTCAACCTTCCGAAAGACGCATGGATGCCCATAGAGTTCCACGACATGGCTAGACTATCAGCGGCGAGAGGACCTTGACCGCCAAGTAACCTTGTTTGTCGCGGTAAGTGAAATACGACTTCCACATGTCCCTTGCATCCTGATAGATTATTTGTGAAGAGTACGTACTTATGCCACGACCACATGTCCTTGTAGGTTGTCGTCCCATGTAAGCTTGACGTGTGGCCTAGGTATTGTTTATCTCTCCCCATTCGTTATTAATGAGCAGGAGCTCACAGTCGGCCAAAGCCACCGACCATCCGTAAATGGCGCCATTGATGGTAAAGCGCAGAGAGGACGTATGGAAAGCGCGAGAAAAAGCCGCCAAGTTGCAAGCCTCGAATTACATACTATCATGTATGAAGAAGGTGAAAGGAGATGGTCAGTATGATGGCGGCTTACCACTACGGGAAAAGAACGTGGGGGGACACCGGATTTGTTTCATAATCTATCCTCGGGACGCAGGCGCCGCGTCTTTGACTCACTCAAGGACTCAAACATAAAAGGCTACAAGCACTTTGAAAGTTGCCTGAAATTGTAAGTTATGAAATGTTTATTCAATTACTAGCTAGAGTTGAATATCATCGTTGACAATAATAATTTCCGCATAACGCTTACAAACAAGACTTGAAGGATCCAGATCGCTATGATTGAAGATCCGACAAGTGTAAGGACAGCATAAAAATAGAATCAAAATCGGCGAGATTTCCCTGCACGTATATGAAAACTAATTCTGTCCTACTACTACTTTCTATTGCTTCTATACTACTACTAACATTTCTTTATTGCGGCAAAGGCATCAAGCAAACCATATGGCACAAACTTATGTGGTTTCTTCGCCTCTCGAAAGTACCGAGGGCGTGCAGAGAGTACAAATCCAGCCTACCGACATACTCAAGCGTGGACTCGAGCATTGGTACGGATCGTGGAAAAGGCAACCGACGAAACGTATTCGCACGAACAATTTGCGCATATATGTAAGTTCCTCCTAGACCAATGTCGCTATGAAGGGGCGACCTTTCTTTAATCGTAACGGTGGGTTGGCGCTTTCCCGAGTACGAGCAGCTAAGGAAATGGAGCACGTTGATACGCCGAGGACTACATGTTTCCAGTTCGACTCTAGCTATAAACTGATGTAAGGATCGATGCATATATGTATATATATGGATATGTATGGATATATAAACTTTGGATATGTATCGACTTGTGTTACGTTTGTTGAACTTATGCATCTCATGAAATTGTTACACTTTGCGACTTATGGATATGTATGGATCGATCTATATATTTGTATGGAATATATCCGTGTCTTTGTGTTGTTTAAATATATATACATATTGTCGCTGTAATGTGTGCAAAGAAGCATTTATTTTTTTTTAAAAATTAAGTCATGGCGGGCAACATAACGTGCCCGCCACGGTAAATTCAAGAACCGTGGCGGGCGGGGTTATGTCGCCCGCCACGCAAAACTCGTTAACGGGCGGCGCAGTTAAGCCACCCGCCACGTTAATCGGATTATGCGTGGCGGGCAGCCGGGCGGGCGCGTTAAGCCACCCGCCACGGTTAATCGGATTATGCGTGGCGATACCGCCGCCACGCTAAGCGCCATGATTAACGTTTTTCAAGGGTGGGCCATGATTAAGCACGCAAAACCTAAAAGGGTGGCGGTGTTGGCATTTAGGTACTAGTGGACAAAAAAGGAAAGGATGATGGGTTATAATCTAGTTTTGGTGGCATATATATTTGGAAGGTGAGGAATTGAAGAACATTCCGACAAAAGAGGATGAGCAAATTCTGGCGCAACTGTGCAAAGATGATATACAACGCTTTTCGTGACAAATCGACAAATTCATCAAGAAGTGCAAGTTGTTTTAGTAGTAGTCTTACTTTTCTTGGTGTTTGTATCTACTAAGCCTGCGGTTGGGCAAACGAGAGACTGTCCGGATGTGAGGGGGACAAAGAAACTGGACCCAGTGGTGGGGTAAACCAGCAGCGTAGTGGTGGGGTAAACCAGCAATTGTCAATGCGCCATGGGACCAGCAATCGTGGGTAACCAGCAGCGTCGTGGTTTGAGCGCCGATTTGGTACGGCAGATGTCAGATAAAGACATAATACGGACAAGCGTACGGGTACCCAATTTTTTTTCCGCGGTAGCTCAGTGGGCTTATATTTTTTTGGTTTCTGTGAGTTGTAATTTTCTTTGTTTTTTTCCCATCTAATAAAACTAAGGTTCTATGATAGCACACCACCGATATACTAATGCACTTTCACACCAGCAATTTTGCATCCTTTTAAAATACACTAAAGATGTTTTTCATCCTCATGAAAGGTAGTTGGTATTTCCAAGGTAAGGCCCCTCACAACCAAGGTAAAGCCAGAGGCCAGCCGACGACGCACTCGCCTCGTCTTCCGTCATTCATTTTCGCCGCTCCCCACCCCAAATCCCTAACCCTAGTTCCTTCATCGGGCGGCGGCAAGACCTCAAAGCGCGCGGGCTCCCAAAGGGGGGCGATCAAGGGTGGCGGAGCGGCGGGCGGGCTTCGGGGCGGCCGTGGTGGTCGGTCGGGCGGCCGGGCGGCGGTGGTCGGAGCCATGGAGACCGCGACGAGCCGGTGAAGCAGGACATCGCGGGCGGGCTACATGCTCCTCCACAGCAAGGTGGCCGGCCGCGTCAAGTGGAAGGTCAGGCAGCTGGGTCTCCGGCGGGTACCACCTCTTCGTCAACTGCCCCGCGCTGCTCGCCACCAGCCGGCGTCAACACCACCGTCTCGCTCAAGTTCACGCACCCGGCTGACTGCCATGTCGACGTGTGATTTGACGATGACGTACGGGCGTTCGTGAGGATCAACGACGTCGCTCGCTTTCTTGCTTAGTTATCGATCCAGCAATTAATCTTCTGGTAGCAAATGATGTTCTTATGTGTACGTTTTCCCTTTTCCGAACGAACCTGTGCAGAATAAGTTCATAAGCTTCCGATGTAGGAGTATTAATTACCATAGTATGCGCACCCAAAATTAATCTCACTATTTCAATTGCGTACCATGTATAGGAGTATGGAGTAAATTTGAGAGCGCGGAGAGCGACCCAGCACCTATACGCTCTCCTGCGTGCGCAGGCAGGTCGATCGGCCATGATGGCATCGGAGGTTTGGCCGCGCGTCACGTTGCCAGGAATAGCAGCTTTCAAAGCTAGAAGGCATGCGTGCGTGCGTGCTTATTCTTTTGTGGGAGTGAGAGGGCAAAAAGGTCCATACGTAAATACGGTGGCATCCAGATGGGCCCAAAGCTGTGAAAAACGTACATAATGGCGTATCTCAAAGATATGTAAAATATCAGTGGTGTGAGACCTATTAGGCGAATATCAGTGGTGTGCTTCAAAAACGTGAAAATATGAGTGGTGTGTAACCAATTAACCCTAATAAAAATGGGCAAGGCTTTTGCTGCCTTTCAAAAAAAAAAAAAAAAAAAACATTCACAAACAACCAGCCAGTCGTTGGAGTGGTGGCCTCCTGCCTCCATGCCGATAATGTGCTGTACTGATATGTTTATCAACACGCATGAATAATGTTTATCAACAGGCTGGGCCCCATGCAGTTGTACTTAACTGAATGCTAATAATGTTTTCTTGTCACGTCAGGTGTTCAACGAAATAAACAGCAGGGAAATGCAGAAGATCAATGTTTTCCGTGGCATGTTGAGCAACTGGGTCTTCATTGGAATCATAGCCGTGACAGCAGCGTTCCAGGTGGTGATCATCGAGTTTCTCAGCACCTTTGCCAGCACGGTTCCACTTAGCTGGCAGCTGTGGCTGGTAAGCGTCGGCCTCGGATCCATCAGCTTGATCGTCGGCGCCGTCCTGAAGTGCATACCAGTTAAATCAGATGGAGTTCGTGCGAGTCCAAATGGCTACGCACCGCTTCCCAGCGGTCCTGACAACATATAGCTGGAGAAGAGAGAAGGTACTGACGTACGTACTGTGTTCGCTAGCATTATAGCGGATTCATGAGAATGAAAAGAACCTCAGGTGCACTGCATGCGGCTGCCTTATATTTTGGGACCTATTCACTTGTCTGGGTTGAGTGATTTTCGCATGAAGGAACCTCGGAAGGAACCAACCACTGTCTAGGTTCAGTTTTAACAGATTATAAGTTCTGTTGCCTTGTTATGCAATTGCTGATACTGTGTAAAAAGAGATGGTGGTGGTAAGCACAAGGCACTTTCATGGGTCATGGAAACCAAACCCTCACTAATGGAAGTAGATTAATTAATTATCTGTTGTTGGAATACATTGGACCTGTTTGGAGTACATTAATTAATTAACTTGTTTGCAGTGCTACAGCTGCACTCGTTACTTTCCAATTCCCATCTACTGTTGAGGCTCACAGCCCATTCGATCACTTTATTTCTCTTCCTTCCTTGGAGAGGAAGGCCCGGCCCATTTATACTTGAGCACGCCGGCAGCTCCCCTGTGACGTCAAGCGTTTGTAAGCCCCTTTGGCTCACGGGAGAAGCAGAGGAAAACCATAGGAATCCAAGGCCGTAGGAAAGTAAGACTATCCGCGCTCATCCCTACTTTATATCTTTTTCTCTATACTAACCATCATCATTGGGGTTCACTTATAAATTTATCTAAATATATCCATGTGACATCTAGTTTTGAAGGATTAATGAAACGAATTTAATGGTGTAATCGGAATTTAATTTGAACTTATAGTTTGTGAGTTATAACTTTTTTGTTAGTAGAAATAATGGGACCCACCATCATATCTCTCCTCCCTCTCCCTCCCAAGCTGGCTTGCATGTGGCTGGGGCAGCTCGTGAGCCCACGCTGGAGGATAGCGCGTGCACGCTACCCACGCCACAGGTAGCGACTCTGACACCATCGAGTGGGTTTTACAGGCACCCGCTGCAGTTGATTTTACGCCAAATGACTAACGTGGTGGGTAGCGGGGGCTGTCCCGTAGGCCAGTGCAGATAGTCTAACGCAAGTTCGTTGCCGCCAACACATAGGGTGTGTTTAGATCCCAAAATTTTGGGTGCAAAATTCTGTAGAATTGGCCACATCGCATTAATCGTGAAGACGCTTTCGCTTGTTTGTTAGTGGTAAATATTATCCTACCACGACGTGAACCAGCCAAAGTTAATCGCCTCTCGAATGCACATCTAAACCGCGTGAAATTAGTATTTTTTTATCTAAAATTTTATAGTGACCGGCAAAAGCGTTTTTGCAAGATTAAATGTTTTGATGTGATGGATGTGATGGGAATGTGAAATTTTGGGTGCAAATTTCTGGGTTCTAAACACACCCATAAGCTTGGATTAGATGTTTTGTTTCCTATGTTGCTGTGAGAGATTAAGGGATTATTAGAATCCTACGTTTCTCCTACGCGTTGCCGAAGGATCGATGATGTCAGCAAATCCTTCGGTATTGGATTGTTTCGTTTCTCCTGTGTTTGACCCGTAAGCCATAAGGGCCTAAAAGTTTGGCACAGGTAAGGCCAGCTCAAGATCGTTCCCAGTCCCGTACGTCCAACCTAAGCTAAGGCTAGGGTTTCACCTACAAGCTAAAATTGGAACCAGTGTCAAGTCGATCAAGGAGCAGCAGTAGCAATTGTTTACGCAAACTATTCTGGTGTACTCCCTGCGGAGTATGTTCCAAGATGCCTGTCGCTTGCACTTACTACTACTAAAACAACTTTAATAAATTATATATTAAAAAATATTAATACTTATCATGCATAATTAAGATCATTGAAAAAATCTTTTGAATCTATTTTTAATAAATTTATTTAAAAATGTAAATATTACACGTATTTTGTATAAATTGGGTCAAGAAAAACCGAAAACGAACAACATATTTTTAAGATGGAGGGAGTACTGGCCACGTACAACAAACGCACCTTATCATTGAGGAATAGTCAGATTGATTGCTCACCATTCACCATGTCCGTGTAGTAGTTGCATTATCTGTTGATGAGTCACCTCATCTTACAGTAGTTATCAAATCCTAGGTGAGGGAAACACAGTCACGTTAGCTCTGGCTTTGTTTTGGCTTGCAATGATTGTCATTTTCATTTGCCTTTCACTGCACAGTGGTGACATAAATTTTGTCCAAGCTATCACGACCTCAAGGGACCAGGAGAAGGCGCTCGGTACAGATTCTTCTGCGCCGAGGGTCTGCATAAAACATACGAGAAAGATTATTCTTTGTCATTGCTAGCATATAAAATTTAGCAAGCTTAGAAAGAAAAGATTATGATTTTCGCTTCGGCTGTAATGATGGCGAGAGCATTGGACCGTAGTGGTGGGCTCCGCTAGCTTTTAATGCACAACAACAAAGCTCAGCCAATAGCAGCGGCGGCTCCGAGCTGGTGCTTTGCAACTCATTGTTTCTTTCCCCTCCTAGATATCAGCCCACTTACCGTCTGCCATAATACTTGTTCTTAGTGGACACTATTTGTTTGCCTCAGACTTCCGCTAATACATATGCTCAGATTAGATCAAGCAAGGCCAGCTCAAGTTGTTTCCCAGTCACGTACGTCCAACCTAAGCTAAGGCTAGGGTTTCACCTACAATAGGCTAATCAGACAAACTACGGCTCTTCACTTCTTCAGATATATCCGATCGGCCCGATAAAATTGGAACCAGTGTCAAGTCGGCCAAGGAGCAGGAGTAGCAATTGTTTACGCAACTGTTATGGTGTACTTGCATTGGCCACGTGCAACAAACAGTCAAACACACCTAATCATTGAGGATATAGTCAGATTGATTGCTCCCTATTCACCATGTGTGTCCATCATATAGTAGTTGTATATAGTTGGTGATGAGTCACCTCATTTTATAGTAGTTATCAAATCCGCCTCAGTGTATATGTACTATTTGTCAACAACAATTGAGATACAAGGCAAGGCTGAAAACCGATTTGATAGCTTGTCAAGTGAACCAATAGTATATTAGTATGCAAACAAACTATATATCGATAGTGCCCACCAGCCCTAATACATGTTTTATGGGATGTTATATACATTAAATAGGGTGTCACATATACCGAGACTGGCTTTTATACCTTATTGTGCGGGTCGACAGAAGCGACCGCTTTAACGACCTCTCCGCGCCGCGCGCTTTGTCCGCCGGCGGCCTACCATCGCCTCCATTGTGGTGCCACCGCCCCACCTCCTCCACCGCCTCCACCACCACCACCGCCGGAAGGGCAGCCGTCAACCCCGCCAAGCTACGGCCCCCGGTCGAGGCCGCCGTCGGGCGACAGATGGCCCGCCGCCCCTAACCAGCCGCCAGGCCGAGGGTGGGCCGCGCCCGCGACGACGAGGTCCATCCCGAAGCAAAGGTGGGCAAAGGCCCGTGATGTCGAGGATCGCTGGCGGCGCACCCCCCGCTCCCCCACCCCACAATGGCGGGGGAGCGCCGCGGCGACACCCCCCTCCGCCCCCTCCACCGGAGCGACAACCGTCGTACACCCGGGCGCTGTGCGCCGAGAAGCGACCACCTCCTCGGTCTCGCCATCAACATGGGATTGGCGACTCACCACGGAGTTCGATCAAGGCCGACACCCCTCGCGTGCGTGTGGTGTGGAACTCCGCCCATCGTCCATAGTGCCACGGCCTACCGACCTGCGCAATCCAGGGAGGATATCCCGGGCTAGGCTTTGGTGGGGATGGTGGGTGCCCCCATCATCCGTTTCCATGTCCACCGCTACGGTATATAATTACCCGTAGTCCCGCTTCGCATCGGCCGAGGACATCAATGTGCGACGACACGAGCCGGAAGACTTCCCCGGTTCATTTCGTAAACATGGCGCATCGTCAACGGGTTCTACGTGCCCCTCTTGGCACCGGGCTGACCCCGCGCCCGGCGACCTCGGCTGCGCACCTCACAGTCCGCGCAGACGCCTTCCGTGCCTCGCATCCCGGTGGGCATTCGCAGTTGCCCGGCACGCCAGAATGCGATGTCCGTCCAAGCCGTGCTTGACCATCTTGCACGAGAAGAATCGGTGGCTCGGCCCCGGAGTGCCCCTTGATGATGATCGTGAGTTGTCTGTTATCGCCCGGTGCCGGCACCCGCGGCATACATCGTGAACAGCTCATTAACATCCCGAGCCCGATGTGGGAGCGGGCGACGGAGGTGACCGGCAGCTCTACCTCCTACAGCTCCGGATCCCGGTGTCGGGGACTTTGCGCCCGCCCCCGAGGAGAGAAGTCGCCACCCCGCGACGATGTCGACCAAGAAGATGGCAAGGGGGTGACGGAGCGGCAAGACCACGGGCGACGCCCGCGACTCACCGTGACGCCCGCACCGACCAGGGGGGTGACGTCTCGCGACCACCGTGACGTCCGCGACCACCGTGAGCACTCCCTCGGCCCAGCGCCGACCACACACCTCTCGACCGGCGGTCATGGCCGTGACTACTGGGGTGTCCAGCAGCCGTCCCACCATGAAGTCGCCAAGGTGGGTGCCATCTCCGCCCTATGGCAAGAACTACTCGCTGGGGCACATAGGCATGCTCGGGCCGAGGATCGGTGGGCACCTCCCCTCCCTCGCCGCACACACCCAGTCGAGTGCTCCCGACCGGCCGGCCGAGCCTTCCTAGTGCAACCGGAGGGTCTCCAAACGCCTCCGCCCGGCGCTTTACCCGGACGCCTACACCGGCTTCATTTGGCAAAAGGTTATGCACGCCATCCATGTTTGTGCTTCGACCGAGATAGTTCGCAGTACACCGTGGGCTTCCGGGGCCCTCATCAATGTCGCCCACACTTAATTCAAGACGGACGCGACCACGCTTCCGGTGCACAGCCCCGCCGATTGGTGGCGTGGATCTAGTGTAGGTGGAGCTCACCGGTGTTCTCGCCCCCCACATCCCGTAGATGCACCACCGATTGGTGGAGGAGCTCGCCAAAGACGGAGCTCCTTTCACAGAGGTTCCACAGCAGGAGGTGGCTTCACAACACCGCCAGGAGGAAGGGGTCACGCCACTTGTGCTGAAAAGGGCTGTCGGGCACTTTTCGCTGAGAGCCCACCCCTATGCCTCAGCGCCACGCAGGGGCGGAACCGATGGGGCGCCTAATGGGGGGGGACGCAAGCGTGCGGCCAAGACAGCTCGAGTCGCTAGCTTCCGCCTACGCCGCCCCGGCCTCGGGTGGTGAGTACGGTCGTGCCGACCGTCTGTTTGGTCCTGCACACCACAGCCCACCGCCGCCGGCCACTACGCCGCACGACACCGTGACACCGCGGCCGCCTCCATGTCGGATGTGGATTACTGGCCGACTCTCTCCCCGCTGCTGCCCTAGAGCAGCCGGCCGGGGTGGCCTCACCACACCGGTCACAAGATCTCACACAGACACTAGAGACGTGGGCGCCAAAGCGAGTGTCCGCTTGGCCGCCAAGTCCTCCTTCCGGGATCCCAACCCGAACGCCGCCCGCCGCTGCTCCCTCCTTAACAAATGGAAGGAGGGCGGAGGGTTTCTTCATCTCAAACCCCGACCCACCGTTGCTAAGAGATTCCAAGATTATTTTGGCGGTAATGTCCCACAACACAAGCGGGACATGGTGCGCATCCTAGTCCCCATGGTCGCTATAGGAACCATCTTGACGCATCTACGACGAGCACCGAAAGCAAAGCGGTTTTCTTCGCAAATCGCAAAAATAGGTTTCTTCCTAAGTACAACTTGTTAGCTCCAATCGCTTTAGCCGGGTGCCTTTTGTTAGTGTGTCGCCTAGTATACCCGGATCTCGCCAGCTTGTATGTCTAGGATGTAACTAAACTATCTCACTTCTCTTAATGAAGTTGTATGTCTAGGATGTAACTAAACTATCTCACTTCTCTTAATGCAAAACGGGTAATGTCCCGGTTTCGAGAAAAAAAAAAAGCTGGTTTAACAACATATACAAAAACATATTTATTAGCATGTCACAAGTATGATAGTGATCCGCTAATATTGACGCCACGTGACAATCGTTGGCTCACAGGTGGTGGGGGCGAGGCCGGGCCGTGTGGCGCCCAATCATTGGTACTAGATAGAGGTTGTAGCAGCCACGTTAGTTATAGTGATTTTTCGCCATTGCTACTATGTAGCATATAAGATTTAGCAAGCTTAGAGGAAGTATTATGGCAGCTATAAGCACGCTGGATATCTACGTGGAGGAGAGAGAAATGAAGAGAGAGAAGAGGGTCGGGTTTTTGCTGCCGCCCGCCGGGGCCGCGAAATGGCTGGTACGGGCCGCCGCTATTGGCTTACTTTCGCGGTGCATTAAAAATCGTGGAGCCCGCCACCACCCCTGGTGGCCTTGCAGCCGGTAGCTGGCGGAATCCATAGTACTTGCTCTTAGAGCAAGTAGTATGATTTCACTAACTGCTCGCTGCAACCATGGGGAGAGCATCGGACGGAGTGGCGGCCCCGCTTAGCTTTTAATGCACAACAAAGAAAGCTCAGCCAATAGCAGCGGCAGTAGTATGGATGCGCCAGCTCCGAGAAAGCGCGCTTTGCAAAACGCCGATCTCGTTCTCTATCTTTGTTTCTCTCCCTCCACGTAGATATCGACCCACTTACCGCTTACCATAATACTTGCTCTTGGTAGGGACCACAATAGTAGTCCACAATTAATTTTTCATATGGACCACAATAGCGTGGTATGGTATGCGGAAAATGACCTTAGCCCACTATGACCCTATTTAGTTCAATAGTCCATGACTTTTTTTTTAGTACTAGAGACTTTTAAAAAAGACTCTCTACGAGGGTTATAGGAATTTTTAGCTAAAAGTAATAAAAAGGTTTCACCGGTTTGCTAGGGATTTGTAGGGACTTTTTTAGTCGAACACAAAAAAGTCCCTGAAACCAAACACACTCACACTCAAGACTCGTTGGGCCTGCCTCATCGCTGCCAAGGATGACGACACGGTTGGGCCAGCCATGCTGACGGATTGGTTTGGCCTACCACACACCCCACCATGTTTGGTGGTCAGGCCGGGTTGGCACGTCGCCACCATGAATAGAGGGGTGAGGGGCAGATTGAAGACTTAGGTAACGTGGGATGGAAGGAGGAGATGGGATGTGGAGTAAGAACGGAAGGAAGTGATAAGGATTGGAGTGGTCCATGCCCAGTTTTTTTTTTGTTCCATCGACAAAAGTTGAATTCTACTGGTGTGCTCCGCTTATTTAGGAGTTACCGTGTGTTGTTATTAACTGTTTGTAAAAAATAATTTTTAGAGGTTGTCGATGGAACAAAAACCAACCGCTTCTAAAAATGCTAGTCGCCAGAGATTTATCTAAAAAAGCTAGGACACCTACAAATCATTTGTATAGTAGTTAATAATGTGATACTTTCTATATAGCAACGTGCTATTAAAAACTAAGTCACGCCACCCTTCGCCGCTCGAGCGCGCTTCCCTAGATGCATAGCACCGCCACCTCCCCTTTTTGCGGCAGTGAGCACCGGCGCCGCAGGCTTGAGGGTCTTGTGCTATTGCTAGAGTTGCTCTAACTCAACTGTACATTGAAAATATCCACGTGTCACAACCGCCTGGAGGGGGGGCAGCGGCGGTCAGCGGCGACATGGCTGGTGTTGATATTTCTTACACGATCTCAATTAGGAAGGCGAAAAAAATATATGAGGTATCTATCTAATCATGTTAGCTTGGTTGTGGAATTAATCTCACGATCCAACAAAGGTGGAGTTAGGGCGGTATTAGTTGCGGGGTGTAATCTTAACATCATTATCCATAGTGGAGTTAATCTCACCAGATATGTACTCAAGGTATACCACTCATTTCTAGGCATTAACTACACACTAGTTCTGGTCACCCTAGCAATAACGCCTAAGAAATACGGTATGGTATTCTTGATAGGCCTTGATAAAAGAATGAACATGATATCCGCAAGTTTACGATAGAAATACTATCGTAGCACTTCACCGGGAGTAATCCGTATCGTGATTTATATTTTACCAAGGGAAGCGGAGAGTCTATGGAAAGTAGAGAGAAAGGGGTATAATGATTTAGATTGTGATTTACTTGTGAGATCCACTTGCAGCTTGTATAATGCAGTAGTAGCCATATGCATCTAGCATTACTCAACAGGATAAGTCACAAGATAAAGATAATTGAATAAATGATAACTACCCAAGTCTAAGATCATCATATGCCACTAGTATCATACGAGCTATTTAGCATGTTATAGAAAGAATAGAAAGAATATTCCTAAGATACTCCTAATCATATGTCAATGAATACTACAACTAGTGCAACACATCTAGCTATCATGGCAAGGTTGCAATATATCTACACATGGTAAGCAACTACCAATGACAATCAAGGACCTAAAACTTGATCATCACCGTAATTATAGCTCAACTTGGCCTAGCATTCGGAGGGTGGACTCCAAAGGACTCAACAGGGGCTGTCACCCCCGCGATCTACCACACGCCCCTGCATGTAGGGTGCAATTGCGCATAAACGCTATATAAACACCACGCTTACACATTGCTTACCACCCACATAGTGATCATCTACGTGGATGCTATACAATTCCATGCATAAGATATAAGACAAACTCACTAAACTAAATATATAATCATAACATGCATGGATACATATCAATAAGAATATAATCATGATATAGATCAAAGTCATATCCATTGTATTCTGATAATAATAATACTTACAGATCGAATACAAGAGAGAAGCCACGAGAACGATGATCCTCGCTACTTCTTGACTATCGTGAATCAAGATGAACTTGACTTCCTCTAGAATTAGCTAGGTAGCCAATTGCTTCTAATATGATGAACTAGGGCTTAGGTCTAGACTTGGTTGGACTTGAGTTGGTCTTGATGATAATGAAGTAGAATGACTTGATAATGAATTAGTATGAGTTAGGGTTTCACCCTGGGGTCAGGTGGTCTTCTTATATAGGACTTGGCGATGAACAGGGGCTCTTGGATCAAACCGACCTCCAATAATGGTGTAGATACAACCTCAAGGTCGGTGGTAAACCGACATAAAAAGGTGAGGCTGACAGGGTGACCCCACCTGGCGGCCGGCCTAAGTGGCTCTGGCGGCCGCCAGGGGTTGAGCCCCCTCGGCCTCCGTCTCTTCCGGGTGTCTTCTCGTATCTTCCGGAGTGTTTTAGTTCACATTTCGGGTTGAGTTACTTCACGTTAAGTCTTGTCATCGTATGGGATGTAAACTCTTTCGATTCTCATCGTTCTTCTCTGTTTTTAACATTTTATCTATTAGTCCCCTCGCAAAGTGACGTAATACCAAAACTCGAGGAAATATATTAGTTAGACCCCTAGACTTATGTTGATATCCAACTTGAGCCCTTATTTCATGTTTATTGACTAATAATATTATGCTATAACTTGAGGTGTCAATAGCGGGGGTTTAGGGGTTTAGGTTTAGGTGCTTGGCGTTCCTCCACCGATCGGTACTGGAGAGAGGACGGAGACTTGATCGGCGAGCGTGTCGAGAGGGGTGGTGATCTTGTCAAACTTCTTGGCGAGGGATTCCAGCAGCCTTCTTCGAATCGGCGCCCACAAAGTGGTGGGTGGATCGGTGGCCTCCGTGATACCAGCCGGTCACAACCGCCTTGAGGAGGGGGCGGCGGCGACACCGGGCCGATGCGCTTTTGGGCGGCAGCCGCCTGGGGGGCCGAGG
Organism: Hyparrhenia diplandra; assembly: GCA_015847255.1. NCBI lineage: Eukaryota > Viridiplantae > Streptophyta > Magnoliopsida > Poales > Poaceae > Hyparrhenia > Hyparrhenia diplandra. Next base: position 49,423 of record JADLZK010011094.1, read on the forward strand.
GCAGGGGTGGCGGCTTAGGGAAAAGGCGGGGAAAATACTTTTTTTTATGGTTGCCCCTATGAGATTACATCCTCCCTATTTATATGGCCCTCCTATGAGACTTGTATCTCAAGTAATCTCTAAAGGTTTTACTTATAGAGTTGGAATACCTTTTTCAAGCAATCCTTATTTATTTTCTAACAAGAGATTTCTTTATAGAGTGGAATATCTCCTTCACACAAAAGTCCTAATCTTATCCTAATCAAACTCCCCGATTTAATTGCCGAAGAAGTCGCGAGACCGGACGGCGACGGGCGGCGCTTGTGGGGCATCCCCTGTGAGGGCGTGTGGCAGACCCTGCCAGTGGGCCCCGCTGGTCAGCGGTCTCTCGGGCCGGGTCCCTCTGAGCCCTGTCCTTCGGGTGTGACACCACACGGTACACACCCACTGGTACACACCCACGTGTATATTTAGTCACGCCAGTGCATGTGGCATAACTAGGTTCATTTGTCACCTCATATGCAGTGTTTTGTTGAAAAAACTAGTGTCTGAAATTTAGTTATGAATGTGTTATTATTAGAATATCAAATTTTTGTGGGGTTAATACAAAAAGATCCAGCTCGCCACCTGTCCGCTGGATGCTCGCTTATAAAATTGGCGCCAATCGAGGCCCATCCATGTATGAAATATAAGTGACAGTTGAAAAAAATAATCAACATCTCATCACCATGTCTCCTCCTGCCCATGCAGAGAAACAAGATCAGCCTAGTGCCCACGACCACCTTCAGCACCAAACTTATATGGAGCTGTATCACCACGGCCTTCACCACATCAAGTCCTCGGCGCTATTGTGCGCTGTTGGATTAGGCATCCCCGGCGCAATCCACCGCCGCGGAGGTGCAGCTACCATCTCCGACCTTGTCGCCGACACCGGTGTCCACCCCGCCAAGCTCTGGCACCTTCAGCGGCTCATGCGCATGCTTACCTGCTTCGGCATCTTCAACACCACCGGCGAGCAGCAGCGAGGTGCCGACCACGGCGACGACGGTGAGAGTAGTGAGACCGTCTACACGCTCACCCCCGTGTCCAGCGTCCCTCGTCGGCAACGACGACAAGGAGGCATCATGCGCCACCTCGCTTGACATGTCGGCACTGCTCCGCCTCTTGGCGCGCCCTAGCACGTCCGTCTCCACCTTCTTCAGCTTGGAAGAGTGGTTCAGAGATGGCGGAACCACGACGCTCTTCGAGACGGCACTTGGTGTGCCTCCATGGAGCTTGACGAAGAACGATGCCGCCTACAACAGTGCCATGAACGAAGCGTGTGTCGTGGACACCAGCATGGCTATGGACATCATGCTGAAAGATATATGCAGATCAGGTGGTGGCGCCAGCAGCAGTATCTTCAGCGGGCTCACCTCGCTGGTCGATGTTGGAGGGGGCCATGGTGCAGCCGCTATGGCCATCGCTACGGCCTTTCCACACATCAAGTGCAGTGTACTAGACCTCGAACAAGTGATCAGCAAGGTGTCAGCTGGTACTAATCATATTCATAACATGGTGCAGTTCATCGCCGGTGACATGTTTGAGTCTATTCCACCTGCAGATGCTGTTTTCCTAAGGGTAAATATAAATCCTCATCTCCTACTTTTCATCAATATCAGTTGTAGTACTATAGCTATGCATGGACGCAATATATATTCATGTGGACATATATATAAATGATGTTTGTGTATACACATGTATGTTTCAGCATGTTTTGGATTGTTGGGATGACGATCATTGTGTCAAGATACTTCAACAGTGCAAGAGAGCAATTCCTACCGGAGATGCTGGAGGCAAAGTGATCATTATGAATGTTGTAGTCGGCTATGGATCACTGGACAAAGTTGTCAAAGAGACGCAAGTGCTGTTTGATATGTACATGATGCGATATGGCGGGTCTGAGCGAGAGGAGCACGAATGGAGAAAAATCTTTTCAAAAGCTGGGTTCAGTGATTACAAGATCACGCCCATATTAGGTTTTCATTCAATCATTGAGGTTTTTCCATGAAGAAGCAATCAATAAAGGGAAACCATCTATCTGTATAATTAAGTTATTGCGATTGTTTGTATGATGCATGTAAGGAATTCCAAAACCAAATTAGCTGTTTTGTGCATGTATATATTAAAAAAAAACTAAGTAGTTTCTGGAGTCTGGTTCCGTTCGCATAAGAGACTTGTATTTCACAAGGACTTATCCCCAAATATATTTGTATTGTTGTTTACTAGGAAAAGTGCCCGCGTTGTAACGGAAAGAAATAAATTCTTTTGTACAGTTGTGTGTGTTGCAACAGGATACATGATTTATTATAATGTCACTTATATGACTCTTGGCTCAAAATTTAGTTAACTAAAGTGTCGTGTGTTCCAATTTGCCTTCAAATCGATTGTGTTTTGCTCTAACTTCTACTAACGTGGAAAGCTAAATTGCCATGTGTTTCAATTAGCCTTCAAATTAGTCGACTGTGTTCGCTCTAACTCAACTTCGAACATGTGAAAAGCTAAAGTATCATGTGTTACAATTTGCCTTCAAACTAATCGTTTGTGTTTTGCTCTAACTCATAAAACCTAAAAAGATTGGATAATTATCTGATTTGTCATGTATTTTAATTCATCTCGTGAATTTAAAAAGAGCCCTGAATTTCTCCAGTAGCTTCTCTCGCACTCCTTTATATGTGAACCCATGGGGCCCCATGATCTTAGTGCATCTAGTCGAAAGGTTAAACCACTCTTGTGTCACATCTCTTATCTGTTTCTCTCTTGCTGTGTTGTAGACATTAATCCAAGCTCCCATACGCTGCATGATTTTTTATTTCTAGTTCTTGACCACCGAGCACGGCGGTGTTTAGCTGTGTGAGCACGGCAGTTTGTGCGTCATCCCGGCATGGTTCAGGCAGAGCGGGCGGTGGCGGCGAGCCGCTATCGGTGGGCCAAATTCTGTGTCACCGTCGCCCCCATGACCGGTGTCCGAGCTCTGCATGGTCGTCGTCCTCGAGCTCCACCTCGTCCTTGCGGGTGTCTCGTGTGGTTCAAGTTTGCGTCTCGCCCTCGCAGCCTGTGGCCCATGGCCGAGGTATGCCTTGCCGCCAACATTTGTTCCACCTATGAGTCGTTGTCGAATTAAATTCTTATAGAATCTTCCTCCAAACTAAAACCCCTCCGTTCTTATAGAAATTTCCAGCATTACCCAAAACTCGAATCAAATTCTTATATGTAATGTAGAGGGAAACATGCACAACGTAACTGGAAACACACACGTAGAAAGGAAACAGGATTGAACAAGGCAACATGCAAGGACAGCAGCTCCCGTACCTAACCAGGAAAGAGAACCGCAATGGAAACATAAACGGACGTGGAAATAAATACGGAAGAGTTGGACGGACTTTTTATTAGGGAGAGGCGGAAGGAAAAAAAAAAAAAGGTGAAAGAAAAAAAAAGGTGAAAGGAAAATTTGGGTAGAAACTTTCTCTTTATTAGTAGGTAGGTATATAGATAGGCAACCAGGGCAAGGCTTTATTGTACTCTATGTTACACGAGTGCGGGGTGCGGGTATCCGATACGATACGTATCGGATACGCGGATACACACTTTCTTAAAAAGAAAACCCACTAAAATGGTGTATCTGAGTATCCGTATTCGAGTATCCGGCAGTATCGGATACGGATACGTCACCCCCTTGAAGTATCCGTGTAACATAGTTTGTACTTATATGGTACTAATCCGCTCCAAGTTATAGTTCGTTTAACCTTTTCAACCCCAAATTTGACCACTCGTCTTATTTAAAAATTTGTGGAAATATCACTTCTTTTATTGTGGCATGCTTTATTAACAAAAGGTTCTTAAGAATGACCTAAATTTGACTATGTTTGCATAAATTTTTTTGAATAAGACGAGTCGTCAAACTTAGGGTTGAAAAAGTCAAACGAACTATAATTTGGAACGGAGGGAGTACAATTGAAAGACCATAAACTGAATCAGTGTTTTTTTGTGAAGAAAATTAGTGTTTATTTTTGTTGTACATCCATTTTCTAATTGCATTGTTTTCCTTTGTTCTATCGAGGGTTCCAGTAGTTGATATCCTTTCACAAATAATTGAAATGCAATTTTGTGGTCCGGATCTTTAGTTGTGGGGAACTTCTCAATATTTTTTCCGCCAAGCCTTGATTAATGAATTTAAAAATTCCTCGAATTGGATTTGATTAAATTTGTATCGGATGTCCCTCGTTTCCCTTCCGGGGCATTTGAATCTTAAGTTTTCTATTTATAGAAGAAAAATTCCGTTATCAACTCACTCTCCCTCCATCCCTACGGATCAATCTAGCAATCATGGAATCCATATTTTTATTATAAATCACATGAACTTTTAGGAAACTCCACATACGTATTTCATGCATATGGACATAGTTGATTTCGACAAAAGTTCAAATTTATCAGGGGTTAAAATGGAATACAAATGAGTTAATAAAATAGTATATAATAGAATAGAAGGGTCGTCAGTTTTAGTAATTCATACTTTCTATTCTATTTTTTTGTTATTTCTTCATGGTGCAACAGTTGGCTGTTTGCTTATAATATTTTGGCGATTGCTTATAATAAAATAGTGATTTGGGTTAAAAAAAAAATTAGGTTGTTGAGAGTTTGATGTCTGAGAGCCTTATAATGAGCTTGTATGGACATTCCATAGCCTTGGGCACTTGTGAATTTGTGATAAGTCAAGAATTTTGGTTATAAATTTGTTACATTTGGAGATGAAGCCATTTATGTTATTATTAGGTGCATTTGGTGCTCCATTGCTTGCGATAAATCTACATGACAATTTGTAAGAGATCTTGCTCCACAAGGAAAAAAGATCATCTAATCAATTCTAGAAAAATAGTTGAAAGAGACAACCCAACTAGAGCTTCGGCTTTAGAGGTAATATGTAGGGTGTTGAAGTGAACTTGTACTTCAGAATATGAATTCTTCAGTCTCCATCTCAGTTTGCCTCACATTTACATTTCTATTTCATACTTTTTGCTTCGCTTCGATCTACTTGCCGAGTGTGCTTGTTTGTGGTTGCAGTTGCAATGTAAACATGTTGTTGGGCGTTCTAAGAACACTTCTCCAAAGTTTGGTTTGAAACATAACTCGCTGGAAGTTTATATATTTCAAGTTAGTTTTGTTCCGCTAAACCCCCAGATTAGATGGGTCGGGTCGACCTTTCAGAAACTCATACATTCTGGCTACCATAGTAGCAATACAAAGGAGTTACGCATAAGCCGGTGAATTGAGGCCTATACATAAATTGCTACTACTACAAAAAAGGATTTTCAGAGGTGAGCAAAAACTATTTTGAGAGGTGGCAGTTACTGCTAATTTGGCCATTTCCAGATATGGCTGTGTGCCTCTTTCTCTACATAGCTTGCAATCTACAACATATATAGTGCTTCTTTACCATGTACAAACCATGTACACTACACCCTGATTTGTGATTATACATAGACATATGTTATTTTACATCAACATTTCAGAATCTTATATTGAATATTTCAGTCCACAAATGATTTCAAACAAAAAATGTTCCAACTACAAATTTTTAAATCTTACCAATAACTATAACTTTGGGTATAGAATGTGTCTTCATCCAAGATTGTTTGAAAATTATAAAAATTTGAGTCCCAAAATATGTGAATTCAATACAAATATTTTAAGACTCTAAAAACTTCAAATTGAAAAAGATGTCAACATGAAACTTTAAGCTTTGGTTGGCCACTACAACTTTGGTATTAACCGTATAAACATTCAAGGTGGCTTTAAACTCTAAATTTTGAAGTTACAAATCTAAGAAGTTAAAACCCTTTTGGGACTCTAAACAATTCAAATTGAAAAATATCAACTATAATCTTTGTAGATTGTGCTAAATTTTAAATTTGAAAATCTAAGAACTTAAAAAACATACGGTAGACTCTAAACAACTTCAAATAAAAAAAAAAAAAAATCAACTATAAAATTGTGGATTGTATTGTTAACTAGAACTTTGTTGTATATCGTGGCAATATCAAGGTTAAATATTTGAATTGTTTTTAATGAGAACTTAAAAAAATATATATTTGGCTCTAAACAATTTCAAATAAAAACTTCTTATCTAGATGTATATGCTCCGAAGTGCTAAAGTTTTGATACAAAGTTCGTCTTCATCTGAGTTCATATGGTTCTGTTGGGGAGATGCACGTGAGGGTTACTCTAGGGTCGACAAGGCCACCTTTGTTGATGAATCTCAAAGAGAGATCAATGAACAACACGAGGTTTGTAAAAAGGGCAAAACTTGGATAATAGATGCAAACAAGACAGATGAGTACGTGGTTGATCCTTCAACCGATTGTTATCCTCTAATATATATAGAGAGGGGTGGTTTTATTCCAATAAACAATGAGTCCAATTGTAATCTTAAAGTTCCCATACAAAAACACGTTTAAAACCCAATTTGAAAAGTGACACGTTAGAATACTCCACCAGGGAAACCAGCCTGGCCGGATCCCAAACCGACCTGGCCGGTTTCATGAAACGACGGGCAGCTTCAGCAGGGCAATTAGGGGAACCAGCCTGGCAAGGCCGGTTTGGCAGAGGCAGCACAGGGAGACCGGCCCTGTCCGGCTAGGGAGCGGAGGATGACCAGCTAGGCTGCTCTAGCTGGTGCGCTGATGAGCTCGACCTTTCTTCACCCTCCGGACTTCGATCGATGCGGATGATCCAGAACATGTCGTAGGAACCTTTGATTTTTATAAACATTGTTACAGTGTTGTGAAGTAGATAAACATTTTTTTTTATTTCTTTTTTGGCGGTACATGATGTACAGCAGTTGCGAGCAGTTAGTTCCATTGAGCCCTCCAGGCTCGGCTACCTGATGAATCCGTAACGTAGAGCTTACCTCGTCGGTATGTAGTAGTACCAGCATCACCGAAGAGACGTTGACAACCACCCATAACGCAGAGGGCGGATCTCGTTCACGTAGGTCATATTGGGAGGGGCCGGAGACAGGATGTCTCTGGAAAAATATAGGTGAAAACGGGCTGTTCAGCAAGTCATATGACGAAATTGTATGTCATCTTTAGGATGGTATGGACGGAGAATATTTAGACGCTAAGCGCACCCATAGGCATAGGGTTATCAGCAAAGAATCATGAAGAAAACTTTGAAGATGTATAGCGATCGATGAAATATTTGATTAGAATATTGAAGAAAATAACACTAAGCGTTTTGATGGAGATAAGTCTTGTCTCGCTGCAGTCTGACGGGTGCACGGAGTTGTTGATGTCGTAGTTGGACCGTCGTAGTCAAAGACTGACTGACGGAGTCAATCCGTGTGTCGATAGGCGTGTCCGAGACCGTGCAGGACAACGATGCAGCCGAATTCCTCCCAATACAAGCTAAGATGACTGTGAATGACTCTGGCAATGACCACAAGAAAATTTGGAAATGCAAAATCCCAGAGAAAATAAAAATATTTCTGTGGTTGGTGGTTAATAATGCAATCCTTACAAAAGATAACATGAAAAAGAGAAACTGGCCTGGAAATCCTGTTTGTTGCTTCTGTAACATGGATGAAACTGTAGATCATCTATTATTCCAGTGTAGTATGGCTAAGGTTGTCTGGTCAGTTTTTGCAACATGCTTAGGTGCTTAGGACATTCCACAAAATATACATCAAGCATGGAGATGGTGTGAGAAGTGGATCAAACAGGAGTCTAAATATCATACCCTGGGAATTGCAGCCATTTGTTGGTCTATATGGAAAACAGAAACAATCTGTGTTTCCAAAGAACTAGAAAAGTGACACCTCTGTCCATCATTTGCTATGCATGCTCCCTCATGAGTTACTGGAGGATGCTGTGAACAAGATGATGCAGGTGGCAGTCAAGATCTTGGCGAAGAAGCAGAAAAAGGACCAACAGCATGGGAAGGACTGAAGGATGGAGAAAGTGTCAGGAACCGGTGATGAAATACGTCTACAGCATTTTACTGTCGTCTGGACTATGGCGTTCTTTTGGTGGTGATCCTAAGGGGATCGGCAACTTGTTGCTTTAGACAGTAGTTCTGTTTGTTACTTCTGATCGTTTTCTGAAGCATTCTGGTCTAAGTCTTGGTCAGGTGTTTAGTGCTCAAATGTCGGAGCAAAGGTTTAGTACTATGTACGTTTTCCTGGTTCCTGTATCTTGGTCTTCCAAAACTCTCACAATGTATTTCCGTTATCAATATAATGGAAATGGGGGCCTCCCTCGATTCAAAAAAAAAAAAAAATACAAGCTAAGATACATGCATGTATACATAAGCAAACTCCATAGAATATTTAATATTTAGAATATTTAATGGGCATAAAAAGTTTGACCTAGCTAGTTCAATTCAAGTGGTGATCCGTGAGATGCACACGTACCGTGGCTGATGACGAGTTGCTTGGTTCCAAGTTGCATGATCCTGCAGATCAAATCTTTTCTCGGCCTGAGAACAAATGCCCAACCAACGACGGTCAACATTCATGTTGACGATAAAATCGGTAACACACCAAATAAAGAGCTAGATCGCTCTATGTAGGGCAAGTCGAAAATCGGGGAATCGGCAAGCGCAAAGGGATATCCACACCTGGGACCGTGTGCCTCCAACGATGAGCGATACGCAAGACACGCCGCCGGAGGAGCCTCGCCGGGAGCGCGACACGCAAGGCACGCCGGCGAAGTCTCTTGAAACCCGAAACCCCACACGCCCGGGGACGGACCCGTGAGGGCGCGGTAGTAGCTATGGGCTGCCCTAGCCGGCCTGACCGCTCTAGGGCGTTGTTGTCGCCGATCTTCCGTTCATGGCATGCGGCGAAGAAGAAGGAGAGAGGATGACCTACAAGCAAGGCGGTAGTAGATTGATTTTGTCGATTGGATGTAGATGGGATCAGATCGCCATGAACCTCTTTATTATATAGAGGAGGGTGGTCTTATCCTTTTAGGAAACCGCCCTTGGGCGTTTCCAAGCCTCAAAACCCGACCTAAACACGATTGGAAACAAATCGGTTCGGATCTCGTCTGGACACAGCCCGCGCGTCGGGCTGACCGACGCTGGAATCGGCTGACCGGACGCACCGGTCGCGGCCGTCCGGTCAATTCCGATGAAATACGCGAAAACGCACAAAAATTGCCCGATCGGCCGGACGCCGGACTGCCATCGGACCGACGCGACCGGGTGCGTTTTGGTCGACGTTGAATTGGCTTAGACGGCGGGCCGACCGACCGGACGCGCATGGGAGAGTGCCGGACGGTCCGGTCGCTCAGCGTCCGGTCACTTCCAGAGAGCCCCTTTTGATCTTCCTCGAAAATTTGGCTAAGTCGGAAATTTTGCGGTGACTTAGACTTTAAAAATATGGCTAAGTCTGAAATTTTACCATGTCTTAGAACAAGCCATTTTTGGGTGTCAACACATGTAGTCGGAATTGAGGATTCTTTTCGATGTCTTCCTTTTTCTTTTTCTACCACCAAAGAATGAGGGCGACTGATTTGTACCACCGAAGAATGAGGACGACTGATCTGAAAAATATTCTCACTAGTTCTTCGTCATGGCCACATCTAACCACAATAAAAGGAGAAGAGACCGGAGAAAATTATTCCATGGCGGCGACATCATCTCCTCCCTTGATGTCGCCGTCCAGGAAATAAAAGTCTCCATGTCGTCATGTCGATGTCGCCGGCGCCGAAGTTGTCGCCCTCATCTTCAACGGAGTTGCCATGGAGAAGACGATTCCATCCCTCCCCTTCACCGTCGCGAGGAAAAAAAAGGAGGACATAAACCACCAATACTAAAAATCTAGCATGAAGAGACAGAACCGTAAAAACTTCGATCTAATAGGAAAACTTATTAAAAACAATGGATCCGACTCCCTTCCCCCGGCGTGATGCCGGAGGGGAAGGGAGGGGGACCAACATGATAGTGGATGCGGAGGCGGAGGCGGTGGCGGCGGCTCCGTGACCTAGCATGCGTGATGAATATTTTTATAGTCTTGCGGTCCACGGTGACCAACATCGTGCGCCGTATGTTTTCATCTTACGAGCTAGCCCACCTTGGATTGTGCGACCCATGTTTTATCATGGGAAAAAGTCTATATCACCCCACAACTATGGGGGCTAGACTACATAACTCCTTAACCTTTGAAATGTTCTATATCACCCCCTGAACTTTTCAAAACTGGTTAAACATACCCTAAAGCAGTTTTCAAAAATCATAGTAAATCACTGAGAAATCATAAAATAGAAAATCCAATTGTGTTGGACTCCAAATGAGTAGATCTACACAATGAACATATAATATGGTATGCTTTAGTACTTTTTTTTTTGTTGTAGCTTTAGATCTATGCTTTTCTTTATAGCTGTAAAAAAAAAAAATATACTAAAGTATACCATATTATATGTTCATTGTGTAGATCTACTCATTTGAGTCTAACACAATTGGATTTTCCATTTTATGATTTTTCTAAGATTTATTATGAGTTTTTAAAACTGCTTTAGGGTGTAATTTGACAGTTTTTGAAAAGTTTTAGGGTGATATAGAATCGTTTCATAGGTTGGGGTTATGTGATCCAACCCCATAGGTGGGGGTGTGATATAGACTTTTTTCGTTTTATCATGTGGGTACGCGAGGTATATCCCCATGCTATTCACCTCTCGGCGTCAATTTGGCGCGTTCTCGGCGACGTCGCGTCCAGCATGCGTCCGTTCATGGCGCAGCACACGGTCCGTTCGATGGCAAGAGCTGCTGTCTGCTCATGCGTGGTCGGCGACATGTCACGTCTGGCGGCCCACACGGCGAGGCGAGCTGAAAGGAACCGGAGTACATCCTTTTGTTCTAGACGCGCTCAGAATAGATATTTGGTTCCCGGACGACTTGATCGCGCGACGACTTGCTCGACGACCAATAATACATTTAAGTCTCCGGCCGGTGTGGTTGGAATCGCTGTGACTGAATCAAACACTGAGGCGCGCGACTTGTCTTAGTTGGTACCAGACCAGGAGATTCATCATCTCATAAAGATTCCTTCGTCTCCAAAACCTCGCTCATAGCAAATGCAAGTACCTAGCTAGAAATAATGGCGGCGGCAGTGAGAGTGAAGAGCCGGCGTCCCTCCCTCGTCGTCTCGTTCAGCGGCCTCTGCTGTTTCTGGATGCTACTACTACTGTCCATCCATGTCCCTCGCGCTGGCTCCCTGTCCTTTAACCTCAGCTTCTCCCAACCCCAGAGCCTTGATCTGTCTCACCTGATAAACTGCACCGGCGACGCGGAGCTGACTCAAAATACACTTGAGCTGACGCGTAACAGGCTGGACCAGAGCAGCGCCGGCAGCATCGGCCGAGCCAAGTACATGAAGCCAGTGCCGCTGTGGGATGCAGCCACCGGCGAGATGGCCAGCTTCACCACCACCTTCTCGTTCAGAATCATTATGGATCCGAGGACGTATCCTGGTGATGGGATGGCGTTCTTCCTCGGGCATTTCGGGTCGGATATCCCCAGCAAAAGCGGAGGCGGCAGCTTGGGCCTCCTCCCGGGACGCTCCAACGGCACCGGCGATGGCACCGTCGTCGCCGTCGAGTTCGACACCTTTCTGAATCCGGAAAACGCTGATATCAGCTACAGTCATGTGGCCATCGACGTCAACTCCGTCAACTCCACGGCAGCGAAGGACGCCACCTCGCCGACAAAGAACCTCACGTCCACCGGATCTGGATCCGTGATGATGGCAACCGTGATGTACGTCAATGTCACGAAGTTGCTCGCCGTCCAACTCATCATCAACGGCACATCGTACAACGTCAGCGCGACCGTCGATCTGAGGAGCTACCTGCCAGAGCGTGTCGCCGTGGGCTTCTCAGCGGCGACGGGTGCCGGCGGCGAGCTGCACCAGATACTGTCATGGTCATTCACATCCACTCTGCAGGAAACACCAGCACAACCACCGGCACCGGCACCAGCATCGCCGCCGGCTATGCACAGCATCCAGCAACCCAAGAAGAGATCAGGAGGAACAACGCTGATAATTGCCGTGCTAGTGCCTCTGTCGTTTCTCTTGGCGTGCGCGCAGCCGCCGTGCTGGTATGGCACAAACGCAGGAGGAGACGAAGATCGTCGGGGAGGAATTGGAGCCAGCGATGATGACGACAACGATTACCAAGAACAAGACGACAGCAGGGCGGAGCTCGAGAGGGTGGCTGCCAGCGCCCCCGGCGATATGCGTACGCGATCTTGCGGCCGCCACCAACAACTTTGCCGAGGACGGCAAGCTCGGTCGCGGTGGCTTCGGAAGCGTGTACAGGGGTAAGCTCACCGTCGCCGGCGAAGAGCGCCCAGTGGCCATCAAGATGTTGTCGTCGGACTCGTCGGCGCAGGGGAGGAAAGAGTTTGAGGCGGAGGTGCGGATCATCAGCCGGCTCAAACATCGCAACCCTCGTGCAGCTGCTGGGCTGGTGCGACAGCCGCCACGGCCTCCTGCTCGTCTACGAGCTGGTGGCCCAAGGAAGCCTCGACAGGCATCTCCACAGCAGCGACAGCGAGAGTTTCTTGACGTGGCAAGAAAGGTAAACGACATCTTGTTGATGATTTATTGTTGTGAGAATATTTAGGCTACCTTTATCTTCTTTTTACCAATGCAATGCAAGCACTGATTGATTTTTAAGCTACATCCACATAGGTACCAGATCATCCTTGGCTTGGGATCCGCGCTGCGGTATCTCCATCAGGAGTGGGAGCAGTGTGTGGTCCATGGCGACATCAAGCCAAGCAACATCATGCTGGATGAGTCCCTCAGCACCAGGCTCGGCGACTTCGGCCTGGCCAGGCTCGGCGACCACGCGGCGTGGTGGCAAACCACCAGAGCCGTGATGGGCACCGCGGGATACATCGATCCGAATTTGTCAACACGCCCACCCGAGCACCCATGCCGACGTCTACAGCCGGCATCGCCCCTCCTCGAGATCGTCTCCGGCCGGTGCCCCCGTCATCCTTCCGGAAGGTGGCGCACACTTCATCCTCGTCAAGTGGATGTGGGGCCTGTACGGCCAGAACGCGATCCTCGAAGCAGCGGACGAGCGGCTGAGGGCCTCCAGGGACGAGGCTGACAATAGGAGCATGGAGAGGGTGCTCGTCGTCGGGCTATGGTGCGCCCACCCTGACCAGAGCGAACGGCCGTCAATCGCGCAGGCCATGTACGTCCTGCAGTCGAGGACGCCGGGCTTCCGGAGCTCACGCGCGCAGATGTACAGGATGGTGTCGGAGTTCGCCGTCACTGGACGAGCTATCGGCGCCTTGTCCGCTCAGCGCTCCTCTTCCACAACCACGACAAACGGTGGCCACTCCAAGGTCTCTTCCGAGTCGGCGTCCTCGGCCTTGCTTCGGGATTCAAAAAGAGTTAGCTTAAATTTTCAAAAATGTTTATTTTTTACTTGGAGTAGTTTTAATAGACTCCCTCTCTTGTTCTCTTGAACTTATTAGCCGTGCTACATTATTTTTCTCTCACCACAAAAATGAATCATCTGTCTAATTGGATTTGCAATGGCTAACCTTCTCTAGTATTTACAAATCCGTATTACACATTAAGTCTAGTGTGATGTTCATTAGTTTTTTTTTTTTTTTTGGATGAAATTGGAGGGGCTCGCGCCCCTACAGGACTTTTATTGAAATCTAAACGGGCGAGTACATAAGTGAATTACAAAAGAGAGTTCTTGGAACAAGGAAAGTACAAAAAAATAAAAAAAGAGCGGCAAATTACATGTTTTGGATCCATGAATCAAAAGCTGCACTGAACTTGGTCTTCACCCGCAGGGTTAAAATTCTGACCTCTTTATCAAAGATTTTCTTGGCCCTTACCACAGTTGTCGGGATCCCCTTAAAAATGAAATCATTCCTCAGGGTCCAAATCGCCCAGGTCATTAGAATTGCCAGTATCATGAAGAAATTTGCATTTGTTTGGCTTCTTATGCCATCTAGTGCCTGGAAAATGTCCCACTGTCCTTGGATGTTGATCCCAACCTGCTGCCAGCAGTCTTTGGCAAATTGGCAGGAAATGAATATGTGTTGACAGGTTTCTCCTTCAGAGAGAGTACAGAGTACACAATCATATGAAGGTAGATGCATGGTTTTCCTTCTGAGAATGTTTCTTGTGCTTAATCTGTCTTTCAGTAGCAGCCAGAAAAAAAACTTTTTGCTTAGGTTGACATGTTATTCCAGAGCCATTTGAAGGTCGGAGGTACCTGTGTTTGACCTTTGAGGTGCTTGTAGGCTTTGGAAACCGAGAAGGATCCCCTCAGAGTGGTCCAGACATCATTGTCATTTGTTACTGAGATGTCATCTGTGATTCTCTGAAGTAGGGTGAACTGTTGATGGGCTTCAGTTGAAAGTTGTAGATTAAATAGGTTGATTGGATCATGACTATGCAGCCACCTGTTCACTGTCAAACCTGTGTTCTTTGCAAAGGAGTAAAGCTCAGGAAACTCCTCCATGAGGGGTTGGGCAGATCACTTGTCCTTCGCTCACACCATCCGCGCCATGTTGTAGCCTACACCGCACGTGAGTTTCCGTCATGCCCACGGAGGAAGCTTGGGAAAAATTCAGAAAGGGGCTGAACAAAGTGTTATGGAAACTTTTGTGAAATTTAGCCTTTTTAAAAAGAAATTTCAAATCCATCCCTGGTTTGAAACAATTTGCGCTGCATATCCCTTTTGGTCACGCCCGACTCCGGTGGCGTTTTTTTTACACGCGTCGCGCCACCGCATGTGGCGCGACGGGCGCCCACGCCGGGCAGTGGCGGGCGCGTTGACCGGTCGGGCGTGGTGGCTGAGCATGGGGCCCGCCGCCGCGCCATTGCATGCGGCGGGCTGTGAGTGTGTGAGTGCATGCTGTGCTTATATTTAGATCCACGAATTTGGGAAAAAATGTCACAACGGATATTATATCACTTTTGTTTGTTTGTGAGAATTGTTGTCCTACCATAACCTAACTAGGCTCAAAAGATTCGTCTCGTCGTGTACATCAAAACTATATAATTAGTTTTTTTATTTACCTATATTTAGTGCTCCATGCATGAGATAAAAAATTTAATGTGATAGATAAATAGTGAATTTTGGAGAGAGAATTTTGGAATCTCACAGGGCTATTGTTTTTCCTCACACATAGCCTTGTATAACAATGACAAGATACAACATGAACTAGCACTTTTTTGTTTGTTTGTGGTAATTCTTGTCCTACCATAACCTAACTAGGCTCAAAAGATTCGTCTCGTTGTGTACATCAAAACTATATAATTAGTTATTTTTATTACCTACATTTAGTGCTCCATGCGTGAGTTAAAATATTTTAATGTGATAGGTAAATAGTGAATTTTGGAGAGAGAATTTTAGAATCTAAACAGGGCAGCCGTTACTGTAGCGCAGTGCATGCTGTCTTGCTTTTAATAGGATGTGTTTAGATCCATGGAATTTGGGAAAAAAAAAAAGTCAAACCAGGATACTATAGCACTTTTTTGTTTGTTTGTGGTAATTGTTGTCCTACCATCTAACTAGGCTCAAAAGATTCGCCTCTCGTCAGTATACATCGAAACTATATAATTAGTTTTTTATTTACTTACATTTAGTGCTACATGCATGAGATAAAAGATTTAATGTGATAGGTGAACAATGAATTTTGGAGAGAGAATTTTGGAATCTCACAGGGGCTATTGTTTTTTCCTCACACACGGCCGGTCGCGAGCTTCGAGCCATGCTGCCGTTAGGGTATTGTTTACTCCCTCCGTCTCAAAATAATTCATCATGTTGACTTTAAAACATCATGTTTGACCGCTCGTCTTATTCAAATTATTTATACAATTTAGGAAATAAATAAATTATTATTAAAGTATCTCTAATAATAAAATAAGTCACATCAAAATGGATGATGTTTATATAAAAATTTTGAATAAAGTTTAACGGTCAAACGTGACATGTTGAAGTCAACATGATGAATTATTTTGAGACGGAGGGAGTAGATTCCAAAATTCTCTCTCCAAAATTCACTATTTACCTATCACATTAAATCTTTTATCTCATGCATGGAGCACTAAATATAGGTAAATAAAAAAAAACTAATTATATAGTTTTGATGTACACGACGAGATGAATCTTTTTGAGCCTAGTTAGGTTATGGTAGGACAACAATTACCACAAACAAACAAAAAGTGCTATAATATCGGTGTGACATTTTTTCCCAAATTCTATGGATCTAAATATAAGCACGGCATGCACTCACACACTCACAGCAGCCCGCGTCGCTACAAGATGCAATGGCGCGACGCTGGCGGGGCCCCATGCTCGACCACGCCAAAGACGGTCAACGCCACCGCCAGCGTGGAAGCCGTCGGCGTGCCACACGCGGTGGCGCCGACATGTAAAAATCACGCCACCGAGTCGGGCGTGACCAAAAGGGATATGCAACAAGAAATTGTTTCAAACTGGGGATGGATTTGAAATTTCTTTTAAAAAAAAAAAAGGCTAAATTTCACAAAAAGTCCGTGTTATGGCAGGGTCAGAATTGGTTTTTCGAAGGTGGACGAATGGTCCACCTCCTATCCAACTTCCATGTAAATCTGGATTTTTTTTAGGCTTAATTTGAGATGTAAATCCGAATTAATGGGAAACACCAAATGTCCGCCTCTAAAAAAATAGATTAAAAAGCTAAAAAAAAAAAGTCTACATCACCCCCTCAACTATGGGTGGTAGACTACATAACCCTAATCTATGAAACGGTCTATATAACCCCTGAACTTTCAAAACCGGTCAAATTACCCCTAAAGCAGTTTTTAAAAATTATAGTAAATCACAGAAAAAATCGTAAAATAAAAAAAAATGAAATTGCGTTAGACTCGAATGAGTAGATCTACACAATAAACATATAATATGGTATGCTTTAGTACATTTTTTTACAGCTATGAGAAAAAAACAGAAATTTAAAGCTGCAAAAAAATGAACTAAAGCATACCATATTATATCTTCATTGTATAGATCTACACATTCGAGTTTAACACAATTTGATTTTTCATTTTACAATTTTTCTGTGATTTACTATGATTTTTCAAAACTGCTTTTAGGGGTAATTTGATTGGTTTTCGAAAGTTCGGGGTTATATAGACCGATTTCATAGATTAGGGGTTATGTAGTCTACCACCCATAGTTGAGGGGGTGATGTAGACTTTTTCCAAAAAAAATCCAAAGCCCACTGGGTGAGGTTTTGTTCCCGTGCCTAATGCCGCCGAGCCCATTGGCTTCCGCGCGGCTGCCGTCGGTGCAGCCACCACGACCCCCGGCGCCACCACGAGGCCCTGCACAGCCGTCGAGGCCGGAGAGACTACATGGCCGCCATTGTTGCGTGCTAACAGCATTTGGTTTGTGGTTTGGAGGAAGGACATAAAAATCTTTGAATAGTAGGAGTGTAGGACGAAGCTGATATTCCAACCACCGGACGCTACCTAGGCTGGCGTGTGTGACAACGACTGATCGAGCCAGCATGGACTTGGTCGTCAACAGGAAGTCGTCTCGTGCCGTCACCAAGGGCGCGTTTGGTTCGTTGGCGAGGGCGGCCAGGCTCGCATGCCGCATGCAGGCCCGCTTCAGCCAGGCTACGGAGATACAAGTGCAGTTTGTTTGGATGACTGGTTGACAAGAGCCTGGCCACATGCAATGTTTGTTTGGATGGCTGTTTGCGGACACCTAGGTAGCCTCGCTCTCTCTCAACCAAACTACGAGACGTGCGCTTTGACGTCACATTTTGCATGCGGCCAGCCAGGCTGAGGAGAAACGGAGATAAATCTCGTTTCCTCCGGGCCAGGCCCGACAGCACATTTTGCATCCGGCCAGCCAGGCTCTGACGTCCCTCCAGCCAACCAAACGGCCCGAGACTGCACCCCGCCAGCCAGGTTCATTCGGAACCAGGGAACCAAACACGTCCCAAGTCGTCCCGCGTGAATCAAACATGCAACTCCTTTTCTGTCCACAGACTGCTGCCCACTACAGTACAACACAAAGTGGATGGATGTTTGCTTCTTGTGTGACGGCCGGCCCTCCACAGACTGCTGCCGCCCTCTCCCAGAAACTTCCTCTCAGGTCCCCGTCCTCTCTCCTAACCGGGAGTTCTCGCCGGTGGCCTAGTTTTTGAACCGGACCGAAGATCGAACCGGGCGAGACCATCGGTTGATGGTTCGTTGGCCCAACCGTTTAACCGGTTGAACCGTCGGTTCATTAACAATGAACCGTTTTTCGAACCGCCCCAAATACTTTGAACCGGTGTATATACATATAATATAATTTAATTAATTAATTAATAATTGACAATGAAGCAATATATATATAATTAAATAATTGATAGATACAGCAAGAAAGTGATTAGTTATCACTGATGAATCTACTATGAATGAAAACCCATAATAAACCAAAAACAGTAAGAAAGTTATCAATTTTCACATGAATAATGGCACTGGAACATTGCTTTTGCTTATATAATCTAGTTATCTAGCACTAAGACACAATAAAATAACCAGATCTGGATATTGCTCATACTCCGTAATATAACACTAAGACACTAACAAGTAACAAGCCATGTAGCAAATAACAACATTAATCAAATAATAAAGAGACATTCATCGGCAGCAGCAGCCATGTTGTCGGGTCTTTGCAGCAACAGAGGACTGGACACTGGAGGTGTCGAGTCTTTCCACTTTACAGCAACAGAGGACAGAGGAGCAGACAACAGAGCAGTGCTTACTCGCGCGCTCGCCGGCGGGACGCAGCCCGCAGCATGGCAACGGCCGCCCCACGGCCGGCGCCCGCCCGCAGCTAGCGCAGCAACAGCCCAGGGCCTAGGCCTAGGTGCCTAGCCCGTCGCCCGCCCGCCCGCCGCCGGAAGTCCCTACATGCTCGCGAGCCGCCCTTGCCCCCTGCTCGGCTGCCCACGATGCGCCGCCGCCGCCGCCAGATGCAGATGAGCCGCCGCCGGGCAGAGGAGACGGAAACTGGGATTTTTTTTCCTACCTCACGCGCCCAGTAATCCTAAAGGCCGACATTGACACACTTGACCAATAATACCCCTCAACTCCTTCCGAGTAGACAGAGGGTATTTTTGGCTAAAGTAAAAAACCGCCCCGGTTCAAATGGAACCGGCCGGTTCACCGGTTCCGTAAAAAACCGGCCGGTTCAAACGGTTTTACCGGTTCGAATGCATGGGCGGTCTTTTAAGTGAACCGGACCGGTGTAGGCTCTGGTTCGGTCTTTTTAGCGGTCGAACCGGCGGTCCGGTCCGGTTCAAAAACTAGGGCAGGTGGACAAAGGAACGGGACCCGATTTGTTTTCCTTTGTAGTTTTAGATTAAGTTTGTGGATCCTTGTTGATTTTAGGGTTTGGTTTTGGTACTTTTAAATAACGTCTATCCCGTCTCAACCTACCTCGATGATGTTCAGTCCGGCATCGACGAAAGACCAAGATCTTGGCTGTTAGCTGGCTTACCAATAGTGTCACACCCTAAAAATTTTCGATTTTGGGTTGTGAATAGAAAACACTAAAAAAAAATTAATGATTTCAATATTTATATATATTTTTTAAGATTAACTAAGTTTTTTTTCTAATTTCAATATAGAAAATTGTTGTTTCAAAATTTTTAATATCAACTTGATAGGTTTTTTATGTGATATCTTACTTCCCGACTCTTGTCCTTATATTTTTTTCTATAATCAAATTTCTTATTTCAACTTAAATTTTTTTTATTGGTTCTTCCCAAAATCTTTTTCACCCCTCTCCTCATTTGAGTTTACCATCCATCAAAATATCTCTAAAACCTTATTTCGGTTCCCACTTATCTAGAATTTTCCATATTTTTCTAGAATTTGTTCACACTTTTCTACGAGCATAATCTATTTTTAGATGCTCCAAGTTATATTATCATGAGCTCCAAATACTTTATTTGGGTTCCTCATGTTCCAAAAATATCTCTAAGATTTTTCCCAAATTTTTAGAAATTTGATTATAGATGTTTATAGAATTATTTTTATCTCAAAATTAATTAATCACTTGTCATGCTCTATTCTTCGTCAGCCACACAACCCTTGTCCCCGCCGGTCGAAATGGACATATCGGTCATGTGTTGGGGTCCACGAGATCAAGAGGAAGCCAAACAAAACTAATATTTTTACCTCCATATATCTCTGATGGCTCCTCTAGGCATGAATCAATGTATTTCTTGGGCGAAGCGGAACGGTAAGGGGCCATTTGGTTGCCGCTCAGATGGAAGCTTCTCTCGGAGCTACCAAAGACGCCCTAACAAGTTGCATTTCATGAAAAAAGGTGACTTTTTTTATTTTGCAGTTTGCACATACACTAATAATAATCATCTATGTGCTTGACAAGGATAGCGTTGTTTTGTAGCTAAAGAAAAGTAAACAGGTGGTTCCGGTTAATAAATATGTATATTTGTAATGGTCCTACTGTGAATATATATATATGGTGATGATGGTCCTTCCTACAAAAAACAAATGTGTGGAATGGAAAAGTCCTGCTAAGTAAGATTAAAATGTTTTTTTTGTGGCTGATGATGGCTAGGCTAACACTAAAAATGCCGTGTTGCTTAAAGATAATATAATCTTCCCAAAAGTAAGTGGGAGCATTGCATACATCCTTGGCCCTACTGATACTGCTTTTGTGATTAGGATGAACGTATCAGTTTTCATGCCCGGTTAGTTGCCAGAAGGTGTGTATGGATATAAGTAACTAGGGAAATCCCGTTGCGTTCTTCTTGGGAATTAAGAAAATGCAATGATCATAAGGGAAATTTTAATGAGCCTATAAGCGAAAGATCGTGGAACATAACCTAAGCTCATGTAGATATTCAAATCCAGGTTACAATAATATGTCACGCAAGAAGCACTACAATTTTGAAATTTTGATGGGCACAGTTGTAGTGGAACCTGGTAAGTGGTATGAACAACCCTGAGATACTTAGCAGTCCGCTTCGATGGCGAGTGTCTTGGTGACTCCAGGGCATAAATCCTCCCCAAAGCTCTCATCTGACAGAGAGACTGTGTAGCTGTTGTTGTTCAAACAGGCCTGTCAAGAAAAGAGACGTTACTGTTACGAAGCTTGATATGGGATATGGTCAACGGTAGTATGTGGATCTCAATGTAGTCATATTTGATAAACTATTGTGAGACAGCTCATATAAACCTCATATTTACTTTGAATATAGAATTACCCTTGTATATCTTCAACCTCACCCCCTAACCCCAAATGTTCCCCAAAAAGGAAAACCTGATGGTATGCAACTGTGAACCATACTTTAATCCCAGTTGCAACAACACTGCATAGTACAAACTCACACTGATCAAATTCCAAGACTAAGTTCATGTGCATCGATCCAAGTCCACATGCATCAACAAATCTCAAAAAGTCAAAACTAATATCTGCTACATTGGTTATCTGATACTATGTCAGGAATCAAAATTTCATTCAAATTTTACCTTCTCAACAACAGATAAGGATTTCGGGTGGTGGCAGCGCCCCTTTTGGTATGATCTACAACTTCCACTGGGGTTTCCCAAGCTCGCAAACTTTACAGAAGATATAGTTTTACCCTCGGGGCAAGACAGCTGTGCTTTTGGCGGGGATGCGCCTTTGTTTGTGGCACTTTCATCCCAGGACTCCAAGTCTATGGAAGGAAAGTGCTCTGACACAAAGGAGCACACGCTTGTCACAGCTCTTCTTGAGAATGTGATCTTCGTGGGATCCCCACCCTTTTCTTCAAAGATCACAAGGATATTCCCTGAGGGATGAAACCATGACCGTGGGATATGGTATCTAGACCAAGCAAAGCAGATTGTGAAATACAAAAATAATATAGTAATAACAATAAAATAACCGGCCGTGAACTTTGCCAAATTTTGTTTCAATACCATCTCTGAGTTGGTTGTCCACAACCTGTCCTGCACTTGGTTGGATCAAATTCACCCCTGTAGTTACAACTGGGAGTACACCTATTATCAATAGAACTAATCCTGGGCCAATACCTCCCGATGGCCTTTCCCCATAGACTGCATGTAAGAATGAAAATTATAGAAGCTTACCTTATACCATGTCAAAGGTTGGTTTTTCGGTGGTTCAGATTGTGGTATCTACCGCTGGTTACTTCTCTGATCGGGCTTGAATAAACCATAATGTTCCCCTTCCAGTCGAATCTATAAATTAAAAAGAAAAAAAAAACACACTTTCATCTCAATTTCAGGATATATATGATATATCAGCAGGGGGAGAAATATCATACTGTGTAAATAAAGATGGATCAAATATATCAAAATTCATCATGTAATTTCAGAAAAATCTAGAATGCAAATTTGCCTAAAAATTTGAAGAATATTGGTGACAATACCTTGTATGCCCAATTATTTGAAGACAAGTCTAGGGTTCCATTTCTCACACCAGAGATGTTCACATTTGTAAAGCCCGCTCCTATCCATTCATAAGAGAATCCTGCATTCTTATAGAGTGCATAAAGTCTTAATCAATATGGTAACTTTGTACTTAAAGAAGGTCTATGTTTCTCCCTTTTTTCACAGGAGTGGTGGCATTGCTTGCACAAAGAATCAATGTGCAAAGATTTTTACACACAGATAACTCAATGATAATTTTGTTTAGTAGCAAGCGCTTACTTGTAAACCAACAGTCATACTTAGAAGGGCAAGTTCATTCTTCCCAGTCCTCAAGTTGATAGGCAATTTCACACTGAAATTTGATTGCGAGCCATTACCATATGCGCTACGGAGGAAAGAGATATCCACAGCTAGTAATGATGGCAGAGCTTCATAGTTACTAAGAGTGGGAGAGAACTGTGAGACTATAAAATCCTAAATATTATCAGGTGAGGTATGTAGTTGTAATCTATTACCTTGTCGGGGTGGTGGCAGCGACATCATGCGGTGCATAGGTTTCAACAGGGCAAAAGACAATTTCAATCACTGCAAATTAAACCAATCTAATAAGGATCACAAAATAATATGACGACAAAAAAAAAACCTACCATGAGCAATATCAGAAGGATGTGTTACCTTTGGCTGCGATGGCAACGACAAAATGAGAGCACATGCTCATAGTGGCCTTCATATCTAAAACTCCTATATAAGAATAATTAACCATCAATAACAGTGTTGGTGGAAGCAGTAGTGGGTGGAAGGCAGAGGGAACAGAGACATTGGAAGCTCGGAGGATTACCTTCGACATGATAGTGCGCATGATGGGGATGTGAGGTCTGTAACGGAAGATCCCCGGCGTAGGATGCTAATGGTCCGGCCAAGACGGTTGCTAAGATTCAGTCCTTTTGGGTCCACGGGGGCGGCAGCCCAGCGTGGATAACCAAAGGGACGGCCGGCAGGCAAACACCGAGTGGATCGAAAAAGAAGAATTTGAGCCAGTGGAACGGATCCAGCTGGGCGACGGGCCTAAATTGTTGCTGCGGGCGGCGAACTAACCTGGGAAGATGCATCGTCGGCGAGGAGGATGACGACCCACGCTGCTCCTCCTGGCCGCGCGGGGCCAACGCCCATCGGGATGTGCTGGACCGCGTCGCGTCGTGGTACGGCCGGCGGAGAAGGGGAAAAAGAAGCTAATTTACAATGGAAACAAATGCAAAATTTATACTCTTATAAATCTTCAAGCATAATTAGCCACACAAACAAATCAGTAATAATAGAAAAAAACTATGTATGTGAGTAATCATGGGGAGTAACAATATAAATGGAGTGTCATGCAACTAAACAATTATCCAAATTTCTAAATAAATCTATAGATACAATTTATCCTGCTGGGAAAATGAATACCACATAGTTAGATACTCAATAATGCACATACAGAAAAAAAGAAAAAAAAAAGATATAAACCAAGGTGAACACAAACAAAATCAAGAAAAAATGATAGCCAGCCACGTACTCTGTTCCATCGGATGCTGAACAAATCGACGATCATGTTGGAGCGATCTCGTGGTGGATCCAGCATCGAGTCTCCTGGGAGTGGCATGCGGAACTGTTGTGGGCCACGCCTCGTGCTGCGACGCCGGAGAAGAGAGGCTGCGGCGGGGATGCGAGCACGGCCGTCTGCCGATGTCGAGGTAGAGCCTCCTCTCCGGTGCCTCCACGTTGGCCCACGCGAGGTCCGGCGCACGCGCAGGCAGCGGCCGCCGGCACCTGAGTCTGCCCCGCCCAACCCTAGGCGCGCGCGGATCCACAGCCATGACCGGCCTAGCTCCCGCGCGAGGCCTTACAGCATAGCCAAGGCGCCTTTCTCGGAAGCGGTGGCGGCCGGCTTTCTCGGACACGGGTGACGCCCCGACGCGCCGTGGACCTGCTGCGGGCCGACTTCTCCTGCCACATCGCTCCTCCTGCAGCCTTCACCAAGCGCCACCACACCAGTTGGGGCCGGGATCCCGCGGCCCTCTGCCGTGAGGCATCCAGGATGTCTGGGGCCGCTCCGTCGTCGTGGGGTGGGAGGCCAGCCACCGGATGGAGGGAGAGCGCCGCCGCCGGACGCAGGAAGCACTGCTGCTCGATGGATCCGCGGGATCTGCCGGCAAGATAGCTGGGGAACAATCGGAGCCGAGGCGTGAAGATGGGAGGGAAACAGCTGTAGCCCAGGCGAGGGGAACAGACGGAAGTGGAAACGGTCACTCAGCCGGCGCCAATGAAGATGGGGATAAAGGCGAGGTTGACGGTGTGAAGGTGGGAGGAACAGGCGGAGGCGAGGAAAGAGGAAGAAACGTAGATGACGAACTACAAACCGACGCTCACGCTGTACGAAGAAAACACCGAGCCGACGACGCGACGCGCAAAAGCTACGATTCAGTTTCAATTTCATTTACCACTCCCGGGACCGATCAGAGGCATGAGAATTCCTTAACCATAGACAGTGGGGAGCTCCTATATAGGAGTTTTAGAATTCAATGGTAAATCGGCCCCCCCTATGTTTTGCTCCAAGCTCTGTCACTGGTGGTGTCCTCCTGCCTCCATGCCAGCCAACTAAGCTAGTAGTACTCAGTCCGTACTCAACTGAATGCTAATAATGTGCTGTACTGATCGATGTGTATCATGTGTTGAGCACTTGTCACGTGTGCTGGTGCCAGCCAAGTTGATATGTGATCGTGACTTCGTGAGCCCGTAGTGACGATGAGGGACAGGTACATACGAGGGGTAGAGACCCATGCTGACTGTATTCAGCGCACACCGGAAGTACTACTCCAACATATATGCACAATGCTGATGTATATATATACGGTACGCACTCAACCAGAGCTGAGACTTATACCGGAAGTACAGTACGTATTACCCACGTAGCTGGACGATCATCTCATCAATACAAACAGCAACTATCACCTTTTTTATGATCAAGTGTGAACAAAAATTATTGTGATTGATAAAGCAAGTCACCAAACACGTGCCAAATTATGAACCTTCTACGTGTGCCCGCAGCAGATCGATGGATCGATGTAGTCTAGAGAGCAGTGCTAGCTAAACCTATATACTCCGACCGCTTGCTTGCTCCTCATATATTGCTTTGGGCATATGTCTGTCTAGCTGCTAGCTAGCGCTGTTATACTCGGTCGAGTCGAAGTCGCGCGAAATAAAGCGGAGTAATTTGAATATTTAATTATTATCTAGCTTTATTAGTAAATTTATTAAGTTAAATTAAAGTGAGTTAGAAAAAATTAATGGGCCCGCCCGATTAGCAATTGTAAACTTTCGTATAAAATATGGGGCCAACTATCGTGAGACAATCAATCAAGAAATAAATTAGGGTTTAACCCTACCTTACCTAGCTTTTCTGCCGCCGCCGCCTCTCCGCCTGTGTCGTCGCGTCCGCCGCCGGCCGTGCCATCTCGTCGCCGTCAACCCCTTCCTACGCTACGCCATCACCTTCGTCTTTCCCCTCGCGTTGACCGGGAAAACGGGTCGTGACACTAGCTAACTGCATGCGCGGAAAGCAAGGCCGGCGACGAGGTAGCCTCATCATGTCCGGCCTCTGCATATGGATTTAAATACATACCCGAATTACGCATCGTGATAGTGGCCATACAAGCCAACTACTACCACACCGGTGGCCGGCCAGCCGACGGCTATATAAACACGTACCGTAGAGCCAAACCAGCTGAGACCTTACCATATCTCATCTCGTCTCTGCTCAAACACATAAGGAAGACATCATGATGTGCACATGCTGATCCTTTGAAGCTAGATGGCAATATGGCCTTCCAAACATTCGGCATGACGGCACCTAACTGTGTCCTACAAGATGAATATGCCCCCGAGTCCCCGACTAGGCTAACGTCGCGTCACGTGCAGTGACAACTATAAGCAGTAAGGCCCCTTAGCTTTTCTTTTCCTTAATGTGGTTGCAACATTTGCATATGCGTTTCATACAGCTAGAAAACTAACAAAAAAGTTTGGAAATGCTCAGGTGTGTTGCGATAAAACGATTATTGCTTTTCGGCTGGTTGGCCGCAGTTCTTGCCCGCAAGGCGTTGATGGCCACTACCACCGTTCCAGTTAATCGCGCGCGACGCAGACACCAGCTCAAGCTTTGGTGGGCACCTCATGTTTGTTGTTCTGCGCGTACGTCCGACAACACGCTGATGATGCAACGTACGGTGATATTGTGCAATGGCATTTCACCTAGAGCTGATATTTTTTTTCCGAACCCTTCATCAGGCTTATAGCCTTGTATTAGAAACCAATTGCTCACCCAAATCACGAGCAATCCAACCAGGCAGATTATAAACTCGGGAGGGGTTCGGCCAAATATGGAGTTGACTTGGGTCCCAATTCAAACTCAAACTAGCAAGTTCATGTGCAAATGAATTGCATAATCTTGGGATGACATCACAAAACGCATAAACAATTAAAACTATCACTTAGAGTTGATAGTTGCTGTACAGTTTTGATGCCAGGCCACCAGCCGACGACCTTTTTAGAGTTGATGATGCATGGACCTAAAGCAATGTACAGTCATGGACCTAATTAAATGGACCCAATAATAATCAACAAGGAAAGATACTCTCCGGTCACTGGTGGGCTTTTTTTTTTTAGAGGACGATGGGCTGGCGACAATCCGGCTGCTCGGCATGATGGGCTTTTTTATACAAGGCATGGCTTTTTAAATGGAAAAAGTCTACTTTTTGTCACTCGACTTTTTTGCGAAAGTCCGATTTTGGTCCCTCAACTTTGGCCAGGACAAAAGCGGGTCCCTCAACTTTTGAAACCGTGCAGATTTCGTCCCTCGGCGGTTTTGGGACGGTGGTTTCGCTACAGTAACTCCGGTTTTGCTACAGTGACCGTGGTTTCGTTTTTTCTTTTTTTATTTATTTAAATTTGAATCTTTCAAAAATCATAGTAAATCACAGAAAATTCATAAAATAGAAAATCCAATTTTGTTGGACTCCACATGAGTAGAGCTACGCAATGAATATATAATATGATATACTTTTGTACAAAGTTTTTTGCTAGAAGGTTTTGCCTTTTTTTATTTTCGGCTCAATCTTTAAAAAATCATAGTAAATTACAGAAAAATTATAAAATAAGAAATTCAATTTTGTTGGACTCGCATGAGGGCGCAATAATAACAGTACGTAGTTCTTGTGGCTCTTTAAACTGGGGTTAGGTTAGCTAGGTTTCTTTGCGGCCGTGCACGTACGTCTGTATTTGTAACCTTGATGGATCTGGCCAATAAATTAAATAGTACACCTATATATCTTTATTGTATAAATATGCTCATGTGGAGTCTAGCAAAATTATTTTTTCAATTTTATGATTTTTTATAATTTATTATGATTTTTAAATATTGATTTGAAATAAATAAAAAAAAAAAAAGGCAAAACCTTCATAGCAAAAAATTTTATATTAAAGTATACCATATTATATATTCATTGCGTAGCTCTACTCATGTGGAGTCCAACAAAATTGATTTTCTATTTTATGAATTTTCTCGTGATTTACTATGATTTTTGAAAGATTCAGTAGAAATAAATAAATAAAAAGAAAACCACGGTCCACCGTAGCAAAACCGGAGTTACTGTAGCGAAACCACCGTCCAAAACCGCCGAGGGACGAAATCCGCACGGTTTCAAAAGTTGAGGGACCGATTTTTGTCCGTTTTGGAGTTGGGGACCAAAATCGACTTTTCGCAAAAGTTGGGGGACCGAAAAAGTAGACTTTTTCCTTTTTTCATCACTGCAGTGTATATGCAGGCAAATCGAGAGGCCGTAACAGACAAGGAAATCTCACCGAAAGTGGGCGGTAGTGGGCTTAGCGCTGCGGGGGTCGCATCATCACCATGCGGCGGGGGCGCGGAAAAGTCTACTTTCGGTCCCCCCCAGCTTTTACGAAAGTCGATTTTGGTCCCTCAACTCTAAAAGCCGGACAAAGCAGGTCCCTCAACTTTTCAAACCGTGCAGATTTGCGTCCCTCGGCGGGTTTGGGCGGCGGTTTGCTACAGTAACTCCGGTTTTGCTACCAGCAGAAGGTGGTTTCGTTTTTCCCCTTTTCTTATTTATTTGGTTGAATCTTTTCAAAAATCATAGTAAATCCACAGAAAATTCATAAAATAGAAAATCCAATTTTGTTGGACTTTACATGAGTAGAGCTCACGCAATGAATATATAATATGGTATACTTTAGTACAAAGTTTTTGCTAGAAGGTTTTGCTTTTTTTTCTTTTTTATTTGTTTTCGACTCAATCTTTAAAAAATCATAGTAAATTATAAAAAATCATAAAATTGAAAAACCAATTTTGCTAGACTCCACATGAGCATATTTACACAATAAAGATATATAGGTGTACTATTTAATTTATTGGCGGGATCCATCGATCGGGTTCACGGCGACAGTACGCGTCGCCGGTCAAGACAAGCAAACCTAGCTAACCTAATCAGCCTAAAGAGCCACAGTAACTACGTACTGTTGTTATTGCGGCGCCTCATGTGGAGTCCAACAAAATTGAATTTTTATTTTATAATTTTTTCTGTAATTTACTATGTTTTTTAAAGATTGAGTGAAATAAATAAAAAAAAAAGGCAAAACCATCTAGCAAAAACTTTGTACTAAAGTATACCATATTATATATTCATTCAGAAGCTCTACTCATGTGGAGTCCAACAAAATTAGATTTTCTATTTTATGAATTTTCTCGTGATTTACTATGATTTTTGAAAGATTCAGCCGAAATAAATAAGAAAAGGGAAAAACGAAACCACACCCTTTGTAGCAAAACCCGGAGTTATCAGTAGCAAAACCACCGTCCAAACCCGCCGAGGGACTAAATCGCGACGGTTTGAAAAGTTGAGGGACCCGTTTTATCCGGGTTTTTAGAGTTGAGGACCAAAATCGGACTTTCGTGAAAAGTTGAGGACCAAAAGTAGACTTTTTCCCAAGGGGCACCCGGCGGCAGCACACCACCGGTTCCAGGCTGGCCCAGCCCATGCCTGGTTAAATAAATATCCTAAAAAAAAAAAATAGGAAAATAAAATTTGTCCATATATACAGCTCATAGCAAGAGAAGAAGAAATAATCCTAGACGTATGTTCATAAATATGAGTGTCGTGTGTGTTGAACGTTTACATTTATACTCGTTTATAATTCACAAATAAAAAGTAGCTTTTCCTTAGACCTATGTGTCATGGCACGTACTACTCCAAGAACCAACCGTGTTGTGCGTTTGGGGCTATGGTGCGCCAAAAAAAACGACTAAGAGTAGGGTTTTTAGCTGCCTAGCTTTCCTCCTCCCTCCTCCATGTTTGTCTGTGAGTGGCTCTATGTGTTGCCATGATGTTTGTGATTGTGGTTTCGTTTATTGTTGTTGGGATGGCGGTACTTTTGCCGAAGTGTGTTTTTACGGGCACTCGCCAAAGGTGCCGAAGTGTTTTTCGCTAGCACTCGCCAAAGGAGCTGATTTTCGCCGAGTGTGAGAGCTTTCTTGTGTGTTATAGAGGTGATACTCGACAAATAAGTCACCCGCCTGAACAAAAACACTCGACACTCAAAAAGCATGAGATTCCTGTAGTGAGTGGTCCACACATTCGATATACTTGTCTTAATTTAGATGTGATCTTCTTTTTGCAAATCTCTCTATCGTGAGGGTTAGGTTAGGTCCAAGTCTTTCTCGTTACCATCAATCAATTCAATATAAAATAACATAATCTGCAGCTATCATGCTCCACTCTTTTAAAATGTTCACTAAAAAAAAAAAAAGGAAATTAGACAACACCGGATGACAATTGGGCCAAAGAAGGAAAAAAAACACACTGCAAATACAGTAGTAGGAAGAGAAGAAGTCTCCTGTCCGGTGGCCACCGTGACAGCCGACATTATCCACATCACCACGCTTCGCGACGAGAATCCCCTTCCTCACTTCACTTTCCCCTTGCTCACCTCAGCTCAGCTCCACCTCGCTCCCCTTCTTCTCCCCATCCAAGCAAAGCGAAAAGGCAAAGCAAAAGCCGACCACCCCCACCCCACTACTCCCCGAGCCAGTCAAGAATCGCCACCGCCGGAAGCCAAGCATCCCCCATCCCCGGATCGATTCCACCTCCCACTCATCCATGGATCCAGCAGCGGAGCCAGCGGCAGCATGGCCACCATGGACCTCCCTCCTCCTACGCTTACTCCGCCGACGCCGAACCTGGGTCCTCCTCTTCCTGACCGTCTACGCCGCGCTGCTCTCCTCCTCGTGGTCCCTCCTCGCCTCCGTCCGCGCCTGGTACTACTCCTCCGTCTCCTCCACCACCACCACCTCCTCAGCCCCAGCGTGGCCCGCGGCGCTGTACGCCTCGGTGATGTACGGCGCGGTGTTCGGCCTCCTCTCCATGGCCGCGGCCCTGGCCGTGGCCGCGCCCGCCATGCTCGTCACCTGGACCACCGTCCTCGTCCTGCTCGCCTTCGCCGGACGCCCGCCACGGTCGCTCGTCGCCGAGGGACGGCGTGCTACCAGGGACATCGCTGGACTCGCGCTTCGTGTGCTGTTACGCGAGGGCAACGCTGTTGCTGCGCTTTGTGCGTGTGCTAGCTTCGTCGCGCTGCTGCTTGGTCGTCGAGATGAGGATGGTGCTGCTTCGTGATCAGGAGTTTAGATGTAGTCGACTGTAGCTCGTCGTCGTCATCCTCTTCTTCTTCTTCTCGAGCTAAGCTAGATTTATTTACTACTGATTTGTTTACTACTTAATCGAGCTGAGCAGGTGTAAATTAGTATCACTACTATCACACCAACTTGTTTCAGTTACTCCACAAATTGGACAGTGATGGCATCTGTAATCAATGTAGCTTGTCTTTACCTCTTGGCAATGAAAAGTTGAATCAGGGGGGCATATGAGATACTCAAATTGGTTTCTTGTACCTATGTGGCTCAAGTTCAAAAAAGATTGTTTGGTGATGACAAAATTGATTTCAAGGCTACATAACCCTGCAGAAAGCATACTACATCTGTTAGCCCTTTCTTTCAGATGATATCATCTTTTGGTAGGGAGAGTATTGTCGCTCTGGTGGAAACCATCTCTGGGAAATGGGCATGCATCTGTGAAGGTCCTGTTGGAGCCAGCTATTACAGATGAAATTGTAAGTGTTCTTTTCTTGTTTCTTCCCCAGACGGCTACACTTCATGCTTTTAACTAGTATTGTTGTATCAACTATCTGAGTTGTGTCTTGAAATTGTGAAATGGCAGTTCCCTTACAGTTGGTAGTCACTGTACAGTTATGATGCATGCCCATTACTACTATATTTAGCTTGGACACAAAATTAGGAAGGGCCAACACAATGACAATGGTGACAAATTTGAAGACAATCAATACAATGACATAAACATTACTGCTTTACTTTGTTGCACATTAATTGAGACGAACTCTCAGCCTCAATTGAGAGGTTGATGTCTGAATGTTTATCTATTCAGCACTTGTTTTACTAGTATTCAGTCATGTGTTGTGATATAGGATGAGAAAGAGAGCAGAGTAATGGGTGGATTAGCCAATGTATGGCTTTTATGGTCACCTGTAATCATTTTCAATTAACTAATTTTGGCAAACAAGTGATTACACTAGTTATAGCTGTACTATGTATCCTCTGAAATACCCTGTGAAAGCAATATGATCAAGCCTGTCAGTATATCCTTTTAAGTTGCAATATGTAAATTTATTGTTGGTGTAATGTTAGTACTTTTCTCATGCTATTATTGCTTCCACTTTAAATACAACTAACTACTGAACTGAAATATAATAATTTGTCCCAAATGTTTCGATTGCTATATGTTATAAGGTGCACGCTGAAAACTATAATGTTTTGAAAAACCAAATGTGGTCATCTCTTTATGTTTTGCTCACTCGTGTTTGTATTTCAGCCATGGAACAAGTTGGAATGCCAATGAAGAAGCGCAAGTTGAATACTAGAATAGACTTGGCTATACAAGCACTTTTTATCAAAGGCAAAGATTGTGAAAGAAAAGAAGTCATGCTCGAAGAGTTGAAGGCCTGAGTGGCTAGGACATGAGCTGTGATGTTAAGCCTCTGGTGGACCTTGAAAAGTCTATCTGTTTACTTATACATTATTCAAAATGAAGATAGTAGCTATATGCATCAGTAATAATAGCTATATCTCTCTCAGGCACACTGACATATGAATAGGGCTTGGTTTTATGGTTCATATAGTTTCAGAGAAGAGAATACAAAACTCTTCTGGTTTATGGTAGCATTGTTGTTGTTTGGATGGAGTTACAGTTTATATATATGATACAAACAAATGTGGTCTTAAAGTTGTTGAAAACAACAATACAACAGTAGACATATTCAGTCCTGACGACAAAAACAGTATTTGGATAACCAACGACAACAGTTGACAAAAGGTATATAAGTACATAAAAAAGCGAAGTCACTGCATACTGTCGTCCAATGTAATCCCCTAAGCACCTCTGAACATACTACTTCTGAAAAAGCATGGATAAATTAGAATGAGTGAAATACATATCCGGTCCTTAAACTTTTCTTGGTGTGTCATCCCGGTCCATAAAGTTTTGAAGTATGTCATCATGGCACCTAAACTTGATTTGGGTCTCCTAATTAGCTCGTTAAGGACCCATGACGCAATTGGTGATGTCATTAGCAACAAAATAGGTAAGTAGGGGATTCAGTTTCCTTGTGGCGCGGGATTCTGTTTCCTCGTGGGTTCCTCGCTACGTGACTCGCGGCGGCCGCTGAAGAGGAGCACTGCCATCGGCTGTGGAAGAGGAGCACGGCGATCAGGTTCTCCATCGCTTTTGTGTTTGCAAGCTCCAAGTTGGAGTCTTCATTCGTCGGCCATGCATGGCTGTGATGCTCGTACATGTATATGGGTCTTGATTCGCCGGCCATGCATGGCTGTGATGATCTTCCTCTATTTTTTATTCAAGCCGTCAGGTCACACTGCATGCAGCAGGTCGGGGTGATTAGATACCTGTTATGCAGCTGATTAGAGACCCAAATCAAGTTTAGATACCCCAATGACATACTTTAAAACTTTATGGACCAGGGTGACACGTCAAGGAAAGTTTAAGGACCGGATATGTATTTCACTCAATTAGAATTGATGATGATGGACTCAGCTCAGAGCACAGCCTCCAATTCAGTTCTGGAACTCTTGGACTTGTGCTTGAGCATGCGGACCCTCTTCACCGTCACCGGGCCTCTGCGAGCGAGCGCACCAATTGAGGTGTGGGGACAAGGCTCAACTCGCAAAAATGGTTGGTGTGCATGCTCGGTTTAGCCAATCATCAGTTGATGCTCAATAATTTATAGATGACACTCTTCTTGTTTATCATCTTAGCTCGAGTCCTCTGCATCAAGTGCTTCAGCTGCTGACGGGTAGAAGAGTTTTGACACATCCATGTGCCTCAGCGAGTACAAAACCAGAACCCTTGCTCATCGCCTAGTGCAGATACCGACGGATCATCTGGCATCTCATCTTCAGTTTTCAGACTTCCTAGAAAGGAAGAGATCAAATCATTCCACGAGTGAGTAAAAATGTATTTCAACTTGTTTTTAAACTATTGACATGAGATTTTCCGTATCATTATTAGAAGAGCAAAAGACATACAAAAGACCACCAAGTAACACCAACCCTCGCCATTTATGGAAATTGAGCACAACCATCTGGCACACCTCCCAGCGCAAAGAATAAAACAACAAAGGAGAAATCAACTGCAATGGTGATCAATTGATGCAACAAACGTTAGATGTTAAAGAAATTAAAAGATCAAGATATACACGGGTAATGTTACAGGTACTTATAATAAAAAAAAAATGCTTGCAATTCATCTCTGTATTGGAGTGAGCTTTAAAAGAGAATTAGTTAATTTTTCACTGCAATCCATACCAATGCATGTGGATCTGGATTGAGATGAATATGAGGGCAACCAAACAAGTCCTAAATGGGAGTCACTACATGACTTATCCAAACCTCTATTATCTCATTACCCACCTCATCAACATCAACAAAGATGATAGGCAGCCAAGCTCCTCCTCCCTCCATCACCACTCGCCAGCTCCTGCTCCTCAGACCTGGGCAGAAGGGAAGCACACCTAGGGTAGGCAGCTGGGCTGCGCACCTAGGCTAGTTACTGAAAGACCATTTACCTTTTTTTTCTTCAAACCTTTTATGTATAACAAGACATGGTAACTACAGTCAAAACTACAACAATCAACCATACATTTTTTGAACCCCCTCCCCACCCCCCCCCCCGCTAGTTCTAACTTCCATTATAAAATCACCTGAACCCGGGAATCTTGAGCCAAGGAGTCAAGCACAAAGCATTTGTCATCCAAAACCAAAATCACAATTAAGCACCAAATGCTTAGAATGTAAAACAATGACGAATATTTATGAAAAAAAAACTCCATTATCAACAATGTAGATAAAAATATGAAACACAATTATCAGCATGTATAAAAATATGAGAATGTGCCTAAAAACAAAATCATAGTCATATACCAGCTTAAAGTTGTACATAGATTTTGATGTCCAATCTCAATCTGCAATGTCATTTCTAGTTTCAAGATGCACAAAGTCATTATATCTCATTATATAAATAAAATCCAAGTAATCGAATCATGAATCAACAAATCACAACATGAATAAACAAATCATAGCATGCTAATTATCCAAGTGCATAGTTGAATTAGTAATTACAAATTGGTAGCGTATCCTATGCTAACTAGATTAGGTATGCTAACTATGCTAACTTCCGATCTGGACCTCTCGATGAGCATCCGATGGATGACATAGGTGGGTTAATTTAGCACTTAAACCCTTCCACCATTTGCTTTTCTAATCAAATTTTCTGGCACTTAAACCCACCTACGTCTCCATCCATCGGATGCTCATCGAGAGGTCGGATCGGAGTTAGCATAGTTAGCATACGAATCTAGTTAGCATAGGATACGTTGTCTTACAAATTAAGGCCTTACGAGAAATTAAGGATAATTATATCACCTACTCATCACACAGCGGCATATGGCATAATATAATCTCTCATGATGACTCCTTATGACTGTGACCACTAACATGACAATATTATCGGTTCGACGCCCTGTGGCATGTGGGTAATGTCGTTGAGAACAGTTGTCAAGTATGGTTTAGGTTTGTATTAAATGACTATCATTTTAGTACCCAGCGTTGACTTGACATTTGGCATCCTCCTACGCTCACAAGCACAAAAGAATGGAGGGCTAAGATAGCCACACCATTTATAGATTCAAACTCCACATGTGGTCAAGGAAGAATGACCCTCAAGTAGATGTTGAATGGACACAAAATGAAGTTATTGACCTTGAAACACAGCTTTAGTAATGTCATCTTGGCGTCACTTATTGTGGTTGGCTTTGCGGATGGGTCGGTGTTGTTTTCTTGAGTGCGCGGAGGACATGATCCTCAAATTTGATCTAAATAATGAAAACATGAACAATATGTATCCAAGAAGCGAATCCGGATGGGTCAGCGTTGTTTTCTTGAGTGCGCGGAGGACATGATTCTCAAAATTTGATCTAAATAATGAAAACATGACCAATATGTATCCAAGAACAAATTCTTATATGATGTTTTTCCTTACATGAGTATCTACTGGGAGCAGCCTCTAAGGGTGTGGACCAAGCGTAGATGGCTCAACTCCATGAAAACTTCGAGGTGCTTTCTTGTAAGGGCTGCACGATAAAGGGAAATATCATAGTAATAATGGTAAAACTCAAGGGAATTATATTTTTAGCACTAGTGAGATTGGTGCTAGCCTTCAAATTTCTATGTTTTTTTAAGCTGGAACTTCTCTTAAAACATATTAGTTTAGTTTGATTGGTGGTTCTAAATTTTATCAAGCTTTTACGTAATAATTTGGATATTGCATGGCATGAAAGCATGAAATCAACATATTTACTCCATAATTTGTTCTCATTTAATAAAGTTTAGCGAATAGTTTCAGCTCTCCAAATGCTTTATAAGTCCGTAATAAGATGAATGCATAGTCATTGCATTTGGAGAGTTGAAACTATTCACTAGACTTTTTTTTTAATGAGAACACATTGTCATCCCTTGAGTAAATATGTAGATTTCATGCTTTCATGGCAAGTAAGAACATCTAGCTTGTTACAAACAAGCTTGATAAAACTTGGAACCAATGATCAAATTAAATAAACTAAGATGTTTTTAGAGAAATTCAAGCTTGAAAAACTTAGAAACTAGAAGGTTAGCATCAATCTCATTACTACTAAAATTGTATCACACCATGGATGCTTTACCATTTTTACTACAAGATTTCACTTGATCAAGAATTCCTAACAAAAAAGCACCAAGTTTTCATGCACTTGAGTCAGCTACTTGGTCCCTCACACTTAGAAGGTGCTCCAGTGTTGTATAAGTTTATGTAAGGAAAGATATCATATATATATAATAATTCATCCTTGGATACATTGTTCAAGTTTCATTCTATAGATCAAATTTGCAGATAATGTCATTGGCACTCAAAGAAAACAACGTCGATCCCATCCCGCGAAGCCAACCACACTAAGTGAGGTGAAGATGGAATTGCTATGGAGCTGCATTTCAAGTCAATAACTTTATTTTGTGTCCATTTAACATATACTTGAGGGTCATCCTTTCTCGACCACATGTGGAGTTTAAATTCATCAATGGTGGCATATCTCGGCCCAATGTCTCTCTACTTATGAGCACAATAGGATGACAAAGATCTATGTGGTATTAAAATGACCTGTCATTTAATGCAAACCTAAATCGTACTTGACTACTACTCTCAACGACTTTGACATAAAAGAAGATTGCATTCCCCATGGGCCCATAGGGCATCAAACCCGATAATATTGTGATGTCCGTGGTCATCATCATAGTAAGAGTGATCATGGAGGATTGTGTTATTCCATGTTCTAGTATTAGATGAGTAGAAAGAGATGCATGTCTTATCGATGTTAGAGCACATAGACGATGACGAAGGGTCCACCATTGTAATCAAGGTGGTCGTAGGTGCTGGCATATCAAAAACCACCATGTTCTAGTCTTGGTAGCGCGTCCGCATGCGTTGACAAGCAACCCGCGTGATGTGGTAACACACGCGAGATGAACCGCACAAGGGTCACCATGAGGAGGAACACCCGGCGCGCATTCCTTCGGTGTCGAGAGTTATCGCTTGCACTCACGTGCCATCGATGCGGTGGCCTAGCTAGTTGAATACGTTTAGGATCGGGATCCGGAGGATGAACCAAGCGAATAGGATCCACGATTAGGTTGTTTCTCGATCGAATGCAGTAGCGAAAAATTCCTTACGTATGTGCGTCTGTTCAAATTAGACAATGTTAATTGGGGAACATGACTGTATTAGGGGAACTTAGTAAATGAAGGGAATATTACTAAGTAAGGGGGGACATTGTTTAGACGCAACGGAGGCGTAATTGTGCGAAATTGTGGGGAACATGGTAATTGTAGGGAACGTTGTGCTAATGGGGAGAGCACTATTGAGACGCAACGGAAGCATAATTGTGGGGAACATTGCTGACCCTCGTATTTGTGGCATTTAGGGGGAACATGAAGAGGACTTTGGGAGGACTGTTGGCCCATGCTGGCGCGGCCCACGGTGGCGAACATGAAGGCAGAGGTAAGTGCTATTAGCCCACGGTGTTGTGTCGGCGGGGTCAACCAGCGGAGGTAAGTGTTCATCACTATCCGTGTGCCTCTTCTCCTGTTCACAACTCCTCAACTCCTCTTTCCCTAGTTTTTTTTTTTGAAATCTCTCCCCATGACTCCTAGTTGGTTTCCATCGCCGTGTGCCTCTTCTCTGTTAAGCCTCGACTTGGCGATTTGATTTCCCCCTTTCCGCCCCCTTTTCTTCTCGCGGCCTTCTTCTTTGTCGGTCTTCTCGTTGTTCTTCCGTTCTCGCGGCCTTCTCCTTTGCCGGTCGCTCTCAATCCACTGGCGGGTACCATGCTGATTGTTATTAGATGCTCTCGTTATTAGATGCTGATTGTTATTAGATGCTCTCGTAACAACAATGGGTCTTAGGGCAGAACATCATATTAGATGCTCTCGAAATTATTTGGAACATGGTATTAGCTGCTTAGGGCAGAACATGATATTATATGCTCTCGAAATTATGGGGAACATGGTATTAGCCGCAACAGCATTTAGTCGGAACATGATTTAGCAGCAACGGGTTGCAACAACATCTAGATAGAACATGATTTAACAGCAACATGATGCAATATGCTCTCTCTCTTTTCATGCCAATGTCTCGCTTGGATTTGTAGTAGTCTTTTCGCATTGGTTGTGCGCGGGCATCATTTCACAATGGGGAAGAGGCGGAGGGAAGAAAATGTGCGGGGGGTGATGGCGTGTAGGAACCCAAAGTGGCGACAAAGGACCCATCGACAAGGTGCAACCTTGGGGTTGTCACATCACTGGGTAAGCTGCTTCCAGAAGCAGCAGGGCATAAGATTGAAGAACTAGGTTTAGGCAACCTCTTAAAGTTACAGCTAGAAGGACTCAACCTCAGAAAAATCTACGCAGACCTTTTGGACAGAGCGATTTGTCCATCAAGAGTTTGATCTAATTGAACTCCCCATGTGGGATGTTTCACTGTGGATCTCAAAAGAAGTGGTGAAACATGTTGTTGATCTGCCAGCTGGCCCTGCTAAGTTGCTATCCGATTGCAAATCAAATAATTCAGCGAGAATCTGAGGAGGATGTCTGAAGCATTGAGGTTTGTATGTAGAAAGTTCCCTTTGCCGTCAAAGAAAAGGCCAAGACAAGCCGGCGGGGGTGCCGCAAGGATAGCGAAGTTGGGGGTGAGCGAGGGGAAGGCCGTTGAGGGTGAATGCACTACAACTGGGGATCAGGCAGCTAGTGGTGCAGTAGCTGCTGGCACCACAACAGCTGCTGAAGAGGAATATGGCGACTATGATTCCACCCCGTGTGAGAAGAGAAGAAATATTTTCGCACCGGAAAGAATTGAGAACCCGGTTAAACATTGTGAGGACAAGGAGGTCAAACAAAACATAGAAACGGATATCTTTGGTCGGGCTTTTCATTGGCGTGGCCATTGATAGACTGCTAAAGCCAGGAACAACGAGTTATTTAAGGCCCGGCACAACATGACCTTAAAAAATTACATGAGATGGACTGACCATATATGGTCTATCAAGGATTGAAAGATGAATGTGCTCTCTTTCTGGAAAAAAGGAGGACAAATCGCAAATCATATATGACCTGTTGTGTTGCTCTACTAATTGTAAGTAGGGAGCGTATGCTATGCAAACCTACGCCGTGTGCTAACTATAGGAACTCTCTCTTCAGCCGCTTGATTCTAATCGATGGATGGAGATGGGCGTGCTAGATTTGCAAAAACACGCCCGCTTTGCCTTACATCCTGCGGGTTCCTTTTTGCGAAAGACCCCCCCCCCCCCGAGCGCTCCATCTCCCTCACCCGTCCCCTTGAGTTCTCTCGAGCTTCTCCCATCCATGGCCGCGCCGCCTTTGGCGGTTTTGCCCTTGCCCGCCGGACGGCCCTCTCGCAGACAGCGCTTCCCGCGTGCGATCTCTCATCTCCGGTCGTGCCGCCTTGGCGCTTGGCGCCGTGGCGCTACTGCCCCCACCACCTCCCAAAGCGGCCGCGGCGTGCCACCGCTTGCCCCAAAGCATGAGCCTTGGCGCCGTCCCCTTGAGCCAGGGCAAGGAGGCCCTTCATCACACCAACGCTGCGGCCGACCTGGATGACGTATTCACGGCGCTGTAGTAGATGGCAAGATTCAGGTATTCCCATCTGCGTAGCATGGATATCCTTTGTGCATCATTCAGGTCTCTTTGCATTATGTGACATTCAGGTCTCTCGCTGAGGGTCTTGTCTCTGAATTCTGAAGACATCCCAACTGCTCGATAAGCAGAGGATAGCGAGGCGTCTCCAATTCTTGGTTCAGCTTAACTGTTGCAGATCATTGAGAGGCGTTGTGGACCATCATCGTCCCGCACAAGAAGACGGTGAACATAGCTGATTCAGAGCATGTCCCTGTGTCAACTCTTCTGTAGTTATTATGGCAAGATGAGGAAAAGCTTCTGTGTAATGAGAAGCCTGATGTAATTGTGCCTTATGTGTAATAAACTTGTGTGTTGACAACGAAAATGAATAAAAAATGT
Organism: Hyparrhenia diplandra; assembly: GCA_015847255.1. Lineage (NCBI taxonomy): Eukaryota > Viridiplantae > Streptophyta > Magnoliopsida > Poales > Poaceae > Hyparrhenia > Hyparrhenia diplandra. The sequence continues at coordinate 90,180 of JADLZK010011094.1, forward strand.
TCCACAATGATGTTTATGTCATACAATTGTGCCTGAAATTTGTGCATTTGTGCCTGAACACATTAGAATATAAGTTGTGCCTGAACAGCATGAAGAAAATAATTTGAAACTGTGCCTGAACTTCAAAGGATAACCATGCCGTGCCTGAAAATAATATCTGAATTGCCTGAAGTACCAAGTATCTGCGTACCAAGGATATCCATGTTGTGCCTGAACTACAAGGATATCCATGCCGTACCTTGCCAACAGCAGATGCAGCTTATTTTACTCTTGATAATTTGGAGCATCCAACACATACACGCAGGTAAGGAACATTGACAAGCATGCTGAACAAAGTAATAAGTTTCTCATTGATTAAAAAAGTAGGTTTGCAATCGATCAACGTTCGTTGGCTGATGATGTGTACGTACCTCTCCACCCACGTTTGTTGGCTGCTCCTCGTAGGATTGATGGCTGGCGCCGGGGGCGAGCACCGCGGGGAGATGGGCGAAAGCACGACGGGGGCGGCGGCCCCGACGGGATTGGGATCGGGATCGGCAGATTACTGAACCAGCGCATGGAATCGTAATTATGGTGGGATGAGTGGAAGGGTTTAAGTGTTAAAAATAACCCATCTTTATCTTTAGCCATCGGATCTACATCATGTGTTGTTGAGAGAGAGTTCCTATAGTTAGCACACAAAGTAGGTTTGCATAGCATACGCTCCCTTGTAAGTAATAGGACCTGCTCCAACTAATATCTTTTCTCATTTTGGGTATGGAAGTGACTAACTGTAGTGGTGGTGCATTGGTTCACAGGTTGTTCTCTTGGACTGCATTAAAGGGAATGACTTGAAAGTGAATGAAGGTGGTAGAATGTACCTGTACGATGATAAGAAGGTCAAGAAACTTCTCAAGGAAGATCCAAATGATAGGATAAAGAAACGGAGGGGTCCGATGACATCGAAGCCCCTAGAGGCTTTTATTGTAAGTACCGAGGACATGTTCATCTGAAGTTTTATAATTATGATTGCTCCTGATTGACTTCGTATTTTTTTCATGTCCATTTCAGTTCAAGAAGTGGGAGGATACTTGTTATGCAAAATTTGTAAAAAGTGCGAGCCCCGAGATTATTGAGGTGCTCACGTGGAGTCTTGAGGTGCACGTGAGTACCGAGGTAAGTATCCATGCCCCTTTTGTTTTGCAAGATTTGTAGTGGTTTTGAGATTCACTTATGCTATCCTTATCCTTTATCTCTAGTGTCTTGATATAGAGAAAGAGTACAAGGAGCATGTCTTAGATAGAACCCGCAACAAATGTATCTTGGATTTTGGTGAGTTCCGTGTAGTTGAGAAAACATATGTTGAATGCTTTCAAGACTATCGTCATATGCATTAGAGATACTGCATCTAGTATGCCACCTATGGTCACTAGATTGGGAGGATGACAAAATCATCCTCGAGTCGATTTGTCTGCAGCAAGTACTTATCCAATGGATTTTTTTATGTTGTAAGTACTTATCCAAGAACTTATTCAAGAACTTTATGTTGTCTCATGATTCCAACATACAAAGGAATCCGCCTTTCTCGGACAAAGAGCTAACAGAGAAAATGAAGAGCGTGAATCAGGTTTGTTCATTATTTTCTTGGATCTTTGTATTTCAATATTATATTAGCTTCATGTGTTTGAGAGTAGATTTTGTTTTCGGATATTCATTCCTATAGTTAATGAGGGTCACCGGTCCTTGGTGGTTGTTACTAAAAACCGGAAGAAATAGTATATATTCTTGATTCCAATCCTTTCATACATAAATTGGAGGCTGGCTACTATGATACAAAGCAATGACGTAACATTTGCGCAGATAAGCACAACATGGATATCTCTGAATATCGGAAATAGTTTCCACGTGTTAAGCCTCAAGATAACAAGTAAGTGGATGACACTTCGTTGTCCTGCGTGTTTATATTAAACCGAAAACTGGTAGATGCTTGTTAAATTTATATGGTTTTCATGTTGTGGTTGAGACTATGGTTTTCATGTTCTATTATATATCCAAAGGTTCGAGAGTATGGACATATATATAACCTCAGCAAGGTAAACATGTTCAAACATGTTCAAAGAAATCTCATTCGTTGATGTCCAAAGAACTTAAATGAAACTAGATTTCAATTTGATTTCAAAACACCAATTTACTTGATCCTATATCCATGTTTTGAAATTATTAGAGAGAGTACATTTGGTAGATAATCTGCTGGTTGCAAGCAATTGCAGTGAAACTTCCGAGCAGCCAAGTAGGAATTAGACTGAGACTAGGACTTCCTAGCAGTCAAGGTCTTCTCTTTGTAATTTCTAGGAAAGCCAATAGGGCTGGTTTACCCGCCAAGTCTTGTACTCTCATATATACTGGCTGAGGCCTCAATGCAATATGATCCATCGTTACACCAATTTCGTTCTTCTACATGGTATCAACTATTTAGGTTTAGATCCTAGGCCACAAACCCTATTCTTCCATTGCTCTCAGCGTTGCCCCTATCCTCCTAGCGTGCCCCAGGGGAGGTTGCCCATGACCTCCGCGTAGGGCGCCCTCGTCACAACAAATTGCCGTTGGTGCGTTGTTTTTGATAACCAATTTTCTTGATCATATATCCATCACTTTGAAATGCATCTATTTTGGACAAATGCATGCAGGAAGCAAGTGTTCATGTTCGAAAGAAGCTTTACGTGGAACTACTCCACCATAAGATGAACCCGAAGCACGACCGGTGGCCCAATCAATTAAGTTCCAAAGACCTCTACTTCACCCAATCCACCGAACCAATCCCGGAGAAGAGAAGAGTGTCGGCGGTGATGACCATCACTCCATGCCTCTCACTTATGAACAACCAAGCAAGAATGAGACCTCGGGCAAAGTGATGCAAGCAAAGTCGCATCAGACAATGTTGACCACCAGTCCATGCCTCTCACTTCTTTTGAACAACCAAGCAATAAAGAGATCTCTGTGGAATCCACATCGCCAGACAAGGATGAGAAGAGTGAGGACACATCGCCGATGATGAGAAGAGTGAGGACAAACTCTTTTCACCGAAAAAGCAAATACGCAGGACATGGCGAGCCAATAGCATCCAGCATGAACCCCCGAGATTTGAAGTAGCTGCACAACTGACTAATACAAAGAGAGATGAGGTCTACGATTATGTCAAAACAAACTGGTAAGTTTGTGGATGATTATTATATAGTTTGTTGAGAGTTCTTTTTATTGAGTAATTGACTGATATTCATATTGTGTTTTTAATTGGCAAAGCAATGATACTGTGCTGTTCAAGTTGGGCGACATTACCATGATGGGGGGTCAGTTGATAAAGTGCTTAGAGAAAGAAGACAAGCATAATGACCATTATGGATGCATTTGTTCAATGCCTCAAGCATGATGATGTTGAAAAAACAACGCCTACGGACAAAGAAAAATCATTTTTCCACCAAAAACCCTGGTAAGTTTTTCTAAAACAAACATATTTTGGAATTGTAGCAACGGAAGTCATAAGGGGAACATTTTATGAGCGTAAAAACACGATATGAATATTTTGTTGTGCAGACTGGCAATGGAATGCAAGGGATTCAAAGTGAGATTGCTTCTTGGTTGAAGAGTGAACCAAAAAGATAGTGCTTCAAAAAAAAAAAAAAACCGAGAGCTATAAGTCAGAGATTTGTAAGTGTTGCAAAAGTAGTATTATGATAAATGTTAATTTCTCATGTTCAGTCATTACTTAAGTGTTGCATTATTCTTAAGTTAATACACTCAACATTCTAATAAATGATAGTTTTTTGCAGGTAATTGTTCCCATCTTTCAACATGAACATAAAGAATGGAATGTGTTTTTGTTGATATTGTCGATCCCACAAGTAACCAAGTCTCTGTCTTGCTTTCCACAACAACAAACTTAGACAAGTCTCGATTCAAAAGTATGCTAAAGCATTTGCGAAAAGTGCATGATGCCTTCAAGCAAGAGGGCTACGCCTCGCCATTTTCCAACTTGGACAAGACAAAAGCGCCAACTTTGTTTTTATCAAATCTCATCCCCCGTGCTTTAGCATCTATGGTCTACCTTGAAAGATACAATGGCTATGAATCGCCCCTTGCGGTGCTGGTGCATTCCCTCTTAACACAACATGCATGTTTCCAACTTGACACTGCAAAAAAAGAAAAAAAAAACACCGACTCCTTTCTATTTCAATTTTAGTTCTCTCGTGGAGGAACACGTGTGACCAAAATTGGTCTACTTTCTTCTCCACAAGAAAAATGATGTGTAGCTTCCACCAGAGATCACTAGCACAGTGGATGAAAAGAAGAAGAAGAAGAAATAAGATGGAGCCTAGGAGATCATGGAGCGTGGGAGCTTGTTCGGTCATATCTTATTATGCATCTTTTTAAGCCTGCCCTTGTCTACACTTATGTGCCTTTTTGGCCTCCGAGATCACTACCATAGTGGATGTCCTATGTCAAGTACATTAGGTTTATAACAATAGAATTCAAGCTTGTTGAAGCATGATAGATGGGGGCTTTTGTTAGGGTCCCGTGAACTTATCTGCAACTAATAGGTTTGGACAACTGTCCTCTTAGTTGTCCTCTCTGTATTTCACCTCCGTTGCTTCTAATTTATGTTCCCCCTAATTCGACCATGTTTCCCCCAATTATTCCTCTGTTGCGTCTAATTAATGTTCCCGCTAATTCGACCACGTTCCCTCTATTCTAATGTTCCCCAAAATTACTCCTCTGTTGCGTCTAATAACTGTTCCCCCCTAATTCGACCAACTGGCCATGTTCCCCACAATTACACATCTGTTGCGTCTAACTATAGTCCCCCCCAAATTCGTCCACAATTACACAATTTATATTTTCCCCACAATTATTCCTCCGTTGCGTCTAATTACTGTTCCTCCTAATTGACCAACGTGCAAAAACGTCTAAGATCGGGCCTCGCAGGTGCCCGACACGACACGCCTTGGGGCTGCCTCAAAAAAATTTTGGACAACTGAAACCCTAACCTCAACCCGCACGACTTATGTCCACAACGCTCCCTTTCGGTCCACGGCGGCGCGCCTCCTCTATCCCTAGGGTTGACGATCGCCGCTCCAAAATACCAAGCGTGCGAAAGAATGGCGTTGTCAGGCGCTTTCCAACAATCAAGGTGTTCTCTTTCTCTCTCCGTCGACGGGTTCCCGATGCCCGACGTCCCATCGTAATTGCTCCTCCCCTATCTACCCTCCTATTTACCCAATCAATACATATACTACTCGCTCACCCGGTATGAAGAGGAAGCAACCGGAGGAGTCTCAGAGGAGCGCCAGTCCTCCGAACTCGATGGAGGCTCAACCAAAAGAGGTATGTTTTCTATCTTGGTGGTGCTAGTGTGTTAGGGTTGGGTGGTAGTAGCTTGATCCCGTAGAATGTAGATCTTGTAAGCTCAAAAAAATTGTAGATCTCCTCTTGCTAGACCTCTGGTGGTGCTACTAGTCTTCGTCGGTCGTAGCTATTGGTGATTTCCCGAGGCACCTAGGGGAAGGGTTTTCCCAAGTCCTAAAAGATTAGGAGTAAATATTAGAAGTTGAAGCCATCTGTTCCCTTTTTAGAAAGGTGTTGGAGGAACCACGCACAGACAAGTTTATTCGCAACTTTGCTCAACGATGACAACGTAGGGATACGGCTCGGCGCCCCTGCCCGCCCATTTGCTCCCGGCGGCGCCTCCTCCCGCTCGAGGCGGGGAAGAAGCGACAATCATGGTCGCCCCGTAATCGGGAGTAGTGAAAAAGTGAAGGATGGAAGGTGAGACATGTCGCGGGAAAGATTTATAATACCCCGGCGCACACCTCCCAGAGCACGCTCCAACTCACCGGCACACGGATTGTGGCGCACCAATCAAATAGTGCCGCAGATAAAGCCCCCGCCCATGGGTGGCCCATGGGCCAAAACTTTCATCCCCGCGGTGCCGCTGCATCCAACTCCATCGACCACCCCGCCTTGCCGCCAAGGGAGCGCCCGCCTCAACTCCCAAAGCTACCCGTAAGCCGCCGGGCGGCAGCTGTGTGTTTGGCGCAGAGTACACTCCCCTCTCAAAATTGCTTGGGTCAAAATTGGCGGTGAAAATTGCTAGGGTCGATCGCACGGAATTTGAAAGGGCGGGGAGGCGACCGCAAGGGAGCCGATAGGGGAGGCGGAGATCGCGCTAACCGACGGCAAGGGAGCCGGCAGGGGGAAACGGAGAACGCGGCTAACCGGGCGGCAAGGGAGCCACTGTGGGAGGCGGAGATCGCAGCTAACCGCCGGCCAGGAGCCGCAAATGAGGCGGAGCTGGGGGCTAAGGGGATGGCGGCGTCATGCGACCATGGAGGATGCCGAGAAGATCCGTGAAAATTGCGAGAAGGCGTCAAAGGCTTTGACTAAAGAAGACCGTGGAGGTATGTATCATCAGCATCATCACGACTAGAACTCGCATTCATCGATTGTAAACCTTTGTAGTTCTAGGTGACACGATCAGATAAACCGCTTGAAACATTAGATGGGTACTTTTTTTTTTTTGAAAATGGAGAGCTGCGTTTCATTGTATTTTAGAGATGATAAACAAGTTGAGTGAGGCAATTACGCATAGAGGATGCTATGAGTGAGGCAATTACGCATAGAGGATGCTATGAGTGAGGCAATTACGCATAGAGGATGCTATGACTTGACCTCAAATCAAAACGACCTAGTCTGCAAGCATGAGACCTAACTCTTGTAATTTTGTTGCCCTGACCAAGCACCTAGATGATAGAAGTCATGTTTGCATAGTGCTAGGAACGAAGAGGGCAGATACCATACCACCTTGTTTGGTGGCTAGATTGTATAAATATGCATGATCAATGTGTTGCGGCTCAAGCCACCGCTTTGGGCTAGTGTGCAGCGTGTGTGTGTGAGAGTGTGAAGAGCTCAGCTCTTCTTCCACCTTGGTCCGGGAGGGAGAGGAGGAAGGGTGAGCAGGGTCACTCACCCCGGTTCATCGGGTCGGCACCAACCCATCGATCGGCAAAGGTGCTCGGCAAGACCGGAGGCTTGATCTTGGTCCAACATTCTTGGAGAGACACAAGCAAAGACAACTGGGTGCAAGATTCTCAATCGGACATACCATAGTGTACTTGTAAGAGGTACATTTAGAGAATCAGACATACCATAGTGTACTTGTAAGAGGTACATTTAGAGTTTGGGTTTCAAACCTACAAAAAAAACCGTGGACGTGTGTGTGAGAGTGTGTGTAGTGAGCTCAAGGCTCATATTCTACCTTGGTTGGGTGAGAGAGGGAAGGTGAGCAGGATTGCTCACCTTGGGATCGCCTTGTGAGCCAACAGTTCAGTTGCCACATTCGTGAGTTCCATGAGTACTAATTGGTTAATATTTTGTATATGTGTGTCAAATTGTTGGTACAATCTGTTACTTTTTAGTATTATTAGACCTAATGTTCAAACCATGATGTTATGATTTTACACGGGGAGATGGGTACTTTGTTAAGTTTTACGCAGACAAAATGCCCGCTTTAAAAGGTATTCATCTCTGCAACTTTATTACGTTTAAATTACTTGGCATGACAAAAAAAATGAAAAAGATTGACAAAATTGTTGTTTGTTTGATTGAAGGGAGGATCCCGGATGCGGTTCTATCCGTAAAGATTGGAAAAAATGAAAAAAGGGGCTATCGATGGTGCAAGTATTCGCGATTAAGGAGCTTGGTTTTGGTTCTTTTCTTAACATCTCCTTACCCAAGCTACCTACTAGCGCTAAACCCCCGGTCGAATGCATAGCTTTGCACTGCAAGATAGCTGAGTACAAGAACAAAAGAGCTATTGTGTTGGATCTTGACCCAAAAAGGCCACTATCGCTAATGTAAGAGGTGTGAGGAATTATACATGGCCTCTCACAAGGAAAAGCTATAGTATCTCAAAGATATTCGGATCGCCAAATGCTAAACAGAGTGAACTTAAAGATGCTATCAACAAGCATGATGATGATGATGATGTCTGCTGATGCTAAGGAAGCTTGGTGCTTTGCTGATGATGCTAAGGAGAAGAATGGTGATTATGATCATGTTGCCGCCATCGATGCATGCAAAGCCGCCGCACATTTGGTGACACTAAGCCTGGAAGTCAGGATATTTCTAGCATCAGTGTTGTCCTTTGTTCTCTTTACAAACCAGTTCTAACTATATTACTCCGACTAACATTGATTATATCTTGAACATAAACAAGATAGCTACCAGTGATTGATGCGAGCTATTATTTGAGCATATGATCGATAATTTCATCAGATTACTTAAAAGTCGGAGTGTAATGAGCCCAATGTCCTTTCTTGTAAGTATCTTTTTAATCTTTTTTTTTCTATTCTTAGAACAGCAATGTTGTATGACTAACGGTAAGCTTGCAGACTTTTTTCTTGGACAACTTGGATATCGATTGGAATCACAATAGATACCCCCCATTGGAACACCTTATGGAAGCACAGATGGAAAATGCTCTTGAATTGCTTAAGAAAGGATGCAAGGTATGTACAGATGTATGCATTTGTGATAGATATTGATAGATATGATAGATATGCACATTAGGCAAGTGTATATTAGGTGTGATTAGCACCTGCCATGTATTGTTGGCACATTGCCATGTACCGCAGCTGCATTGGCTATATATATGAAGGTCACCCCGCCCCACACACATTGGAGGTGTGGTGTTTCCCTCTATTCTCTCTACTATTCTACAATTTGCATTCATGTATTTAAAAAACACTAACTATACAGTTCCCTTGCCCCTGTTTAGCTCAAAAAGTGGGAAAGTACAGTGTATGGCTGTAATGGAATTCCAGAAGTTCGACCTGAAGAAATCACATATATCGATATCAACACAGGACACAACGTAAGTATAAGTGTCACCAAATATATACTTTTTGGATCACATACATATTATAAGTGTCACCAAATATATACTTTTGGATCACATACCATTCCATACCTCTTTCAGCCTAAGAGGACCAGATCACATCAAACGCATGCTGCAAAGGAGGACAATAACAAGGATCTGAACCCTTTTCAGGAAGAGGACAATGATGACTACTTTGTGCGTGTCCCTAGCCTGAAAAAATTGGTTGCTCCTTCTTTCGAGCAGCTTCCAACTGATATGGCTACGAATGTCAAAGACATTATAGAATAGTGTCAGTCATCGTGGCTACAATGCGTTGAAAAAGACAACCAAGACACATGTTAAGGATCGTGCTGCAAAATTGCAGAACTTATTGAAATATAAGCTGCCCTCACTCCCCTGAAAATCAATTCTATGAAGAGAATATCATGTCCAAGATAGGCATGAGAAAGGAAGATGGCCAAAGGTGCTTCAAGAAAGTAGCCACTTTTGACATATCTCATTACTTAATTTGTTCAAACATTCAAACCAGAAGGTTGGATGAGCAACTGGGTAGTCCAGGCAATATCAAATCTTTGGAATGTAGAATGGGCTGGTGAAACAGTAATACTTAATCAATGTGCTGTGGTAAGTATCAATTAGAGCAGTTTGCATTTTTCCGTCTTGTGTTCAATTTATCCAAGATTAAAATCTCTTCTATTGTAGAAATACATGCTCGAGGGCAAACCTATTAGGTTGGAACAGGAGCTTGAGAAGAAAAATTCAGCAAGGTCGCACCAAGCTGGTTTGTGTGCCCTATCCCAAGACAAGCTTATATTTTTACATTTAGGCCGTGAACTAAACTCCTCATAAAATTTAAAAAAACTCTTTGGGAATGCATTAGTTGGTTCATGGAGTGAGGGCTGTTGGTTCATGGAGTGTGAGATTTTAAAAAAATAAAAAATGTTCAGATTGTTACATTTAGGTCATCCCAAGACAAGCTTATATTTTTACATTTAGGCCATCCCAAGACAAGCTTATATTTTTACATATTGATGAGCTTATTTATAGATCACTGTGAATCTTATATCCATGTATAAATATCTTATATCTTATATGCAGTAAATGTTCAGATTGTCAACAGCACATGGAAAATGCATTAGTGAGAGATCCTTTGGTGCATGAAGTGTGAGATTTTGAAAATAACCCTCTTATTCATGAGTTTATTTGCAGAACACAGTGACAAGATCTATTTTTATGCATGCATAAATATCTTAAATCTTATATGCAGTAAATGTTCAGCCATGGTTAATATGTTTCATTTTGTAGGGAGGTCAGCGACGCATACCCAATCATGGCGCTGCCGCCTTCCAGAAAAGGTACTATTGCAAAGATACATTAATGGCAAATGTGACTTTAACGTTGTGTATAGATCCGGAAGATCATGTTCCGTTCCGTTTACAATCATCGCAAGGTTAAGTGGAGACCATGATCCCAATAATAATAATCCGCATGAGATTATTGAGACCAACAAGAATCAGCTAGACATATATATAGGTTCATCGTACGTATCATATCAAGCACCAAACTATGTCCTTTATGTGGACGAACCCTGACACAGATGAGAATTCTATCAAACCCAGTGTTAGATGTTGGACACTCCCATCTTGAGATGGTTCCATGGTCCAAAGAACACGAATAGGCTCAAATTCCATGGATAACAGGTCCGCAATTAGGTTTACAGTCTCTTTTAAATGCAAACCGCTATTCCTGGAATTGTTTAATATGTGTAGATATTTATACTAACTCTGAATGTGTACTTTGAATGCAGCGCATAGCCCATGGATATTCATTGATCCGCTAACCATATTACCTGTTACAGCTTCGAAGTCACCAAGAACAGGTACACTAGACCTATGATGATTTATATATTGCTTTAACGTGCTATTGATGGTCACCCTGCCGTATCACTAATCTGCAGGAATAGGGAAACTAAAGGACAGTTTTACTGAAAGACCTGTATGCAAACAAAGTTGAAATTATTTCTGAGTGTGCCAAGATCTCGAAAGAAAGGAACTGTGCACACTTATAGAAGAGCTTGCATGCAGCAGTTGCAGTTGCACCAAGCATCACGGTAATTTGGATTTCCTCGGTGATGTTATACGCAAGCTTCTGTCCACATCAACCAGAACCCAGGTTTTGAATAGTTTTCCTCCTACTCTCATTGAAAGGAAAAATTATTCCATTGCAGCTTGATGCCTTCACAGATGCTCCAATGCATTCCGAGGTATGCACCCAAAAAAATATTACAGTGTTCCTGAAACAATATTCTGGCATGACTTATCCTCATATGCACGGCTTATCCGATAATAACTTCATGTATCATCTTGGTTCAGGTGCCTATGCCTAAAACATACACAACACGATTGAAGCGATTTGAAATATTTATTACGATAGGAGAATGGACCCATATATATCGTGGAGGATTTAGAAAAACAGCAATAGAGCAAGAGGCAGCTGCCATGTACTATTCTCTGAAGCATATCACTCATATCATAGGATACAACATTATTGACCTTAGTTATCCTACACTTAGACCAAATTAGATAACTTAGACTGTTGTCATTGTTCACAATCTAATTCGGTTCCCCAAAACCGAATTTGATTAAGTTGATCCGAATTAGGTAACATGGACTACACTCTGCCGCCGCCGTCGGCCTCCATAGGACTCGCCTCTACAGCAGCGCCGCCCCATGCGCCGGCATCGTGGCTGTTTGTCCGTCGCAGAGACGCGCCCGACGACAGCGTGGGCCGCGGTCATGCGCGGCCGGCTTCCAGGCTGCTCGTACGTTGCATTGTTAAACTGCGCCACATTTGTTTACTGCGCCATCAAATCAAGAAAGAGAAAATCACGCCGGACAGGGTGTGGTCGGGGTACAACTTCGTCTACCTACTGTTCGATTTCAGATGGCCTTTTTTACCCCTTACGTACCACTAGATCCAACGACGGGCGCGGGGAGCCCGAGCTGGTACCGAACGACGTCGGGAGGGACGTCATCAGCGAGATGGGCGGGCTGGGGACCATGACCGCGAGCACCGAGCGCCGGGCGACAGCTGGTTTGTCACAGCTTTCTCCTTCGCATCCCCGGCAGGCTTCGATACCGCTGTTGCCGCCAGAGCCGCAACCGCCGCTTGCTGCATCAGTGGCGCATTGAGACGGCACCGAGGCGGCTAGGCAACAGGACCTGGCCCCGCACATAGGAGGGTGCCACGGCCATCGCTGCATCGCGGTGGCACATGTCGCCGTGGAACGCCCGCCCCGTGCATCATCGGGCGCATGGGGCTTTGGCGGGCTGCGGGATGGTCTAGCATGGCGGAGGTAGAGGCGTACTGTGGGTGGCCACGGGAAGAACTCCGTTGAAGCACTTTCAACTTCTTGTCGCACTCACGCTCGACGCGAGCTTGAAACGCCATGTTCACCGCCGGGGCATCCGCCTTTGAGCGCAGGAGGGTGAGCCACATGTTGCGACTCATGTCGCCCACGAGTAGCAGGGAAGTAGACGCTCCCGGCGGATGTCGGTGGCGAGATTGGGCCGCGACGCCATGGACAAGCTCGAGCTCATCCCCGAGCCCCTGTACTTGGCGGCCCGTGGGAACGGTGCACACTTCTACTTCGCCAGGACGTAGTCTTCGCAGACCTGGTCAACCTAGTCGATGGAGGGCAGGCCGCGCACCATCTCCTCGCGCCCAAGCTTGCATGGCGCTTGGAACTTCAGGTGGCCATAGTGCTCATGCCAGCGCCACGCCATGTCACTGACCCACACTGTGAGGCAAACCGGCGCAACGATGTTCATGTCGAGGAAGTAGAGCAGGCTAGGTGATCGGTACACCTTCGCCCGCAGTTTCCACTGTAGATCGAAGATCAAAGAGGCACAGAATGCCCGAATCGATGTCCATGACCCAGTGGCGAGACACCACTCCCTCCTCCATGAGGAGGAGATGCACATTAGGCTCAACGAGGTGAACCTCCTGCGGTGGTGCGTCAAGGGGAGTCGCTGACCTGTGAGAAGAGCACATCGTTGCTTTTACCTCGGTCTTTGCAGAAATGTACATGAGGGCGTTTTCCTCTTCCTCTACTTCCACGACGTGAGTCGCAACCTTCTTCTTCCCACGGCAGTTTTTGGCCTAGTGGCCAAATTTGCCACAGTTCTTGCAGTGATCGCCGAGGGGTGGTTTACCGCCGCTGGCATTGCCAGAGTTTTGGCTATCATGGCCATCACGATATGAAGATCCTGCGCCGCCGCGACCGTGCCCACGCCCTTGGCGCTTCACGTAAGAATAGCTAATGCTTTAGTATAGTTCAGGAATTATTCAAACACCAAAAGTCTATGCGCATGCTAATCCCACATAAAAAGCGTCCAATCATATCATTGGTATAAACTTAGCGGGGCTCAGCGGGCGCTACTACGGACGTGGCTGCACTTAGCATATTCCTAATGTCCATTTTATGCATACGTCTGATGTGCATCAAAACGGTTGAGTAACAAAATGTACAATTTATTGCAAACAATAGAAGTTAAACAATAAAAAAAAAGGAGAGCTCAAGAGATTTAGAAGCACCTGTTATAGTTGAGTGTCGTGTGGCTCGGCTGCTTTGCACTCTGCATAGACATACCACACCCTCTCGCCTGCCCCTTGAATTGGGCCGTACCCATGGGTCATGGTCTTGTGGAGATGCTTGTCGCGCCGCCACCGAACTGTTTCCAAGATATGCTCCTCTACCACCGCCTGCCTGTTCACAATTTGGAACAACAGAATAAAGATCAGATCATCAGAGATAGGTAAGCAGGAACTACTACATATGAGATCTGAAGTTCACACATGAATTTATTAAGACCACAAAAATGAGAACTTGACAGTTTTGACAGTCTCGATCTGATCGCCAACTGCAGTAGTTTTGTACACGGCTTTCAAACAAAACAATTGAAGGACGATCGAAGAAGACTCGAAATTTGGAAGCACCTGTTGTATTACCAGAGTGTCATCCCTGCGTGCCTGCTGCCTGCGTCGCGCTGTGAAGTGGACGCTGCCGGATGAATGACCCTACACCGTCCATCACCACACCGCCACAGCAACCGCCTGCCTGTTCACAAATTGGATCGAATAAAGATTATCAGAGATAGCTAGGCAGGAACTAGTATTACTATTACATATGCCATCTGAAGTTCACAGAAAATAGGAAACTAGGCAAGGACATCAACTTATTACAACTCTTAAGTGAACTGCGGATTCCTAATGATCGCATCGATCATATGCCCTGATGGTGGTGTCCATCAAAATGAGAACTATGCAGTTTTGACAATCTCGATCTGATCGCCTACAACTTCAGCTTTGTACACGGCTTACAAGCAACTGAAGGACAAAGAGGACTCGAAATTTGGAAGAATCACCTGTTGTAGCTGTGCCGGCCAGCGTCGCGCTGTGCAGTGGACGCTGCTGGATGAATGACCTACACCGTCGATCACAACGCCGCCTTAGCAACCGCACCCCGGCGCCCGGCCCTCTCGCCTGCCCCTTGAACTGGGACGCACCCTGCCGCCTTCACCATTTGCCTTTACGGCTAGCCGGGCGATGGTTCCTATATACGCGATCGAGGCGGCGACTATGTAATATCAAGCCAATAATCCAATACTGCAAAAATCATATATGTAATAAAATAATTAATTTATCACTGCATACCCTATTGCTATGGCTTGTGCAATTTGTGTGACTGTCCGTTTGTCCGCCTGTTCATGGATCGAGATCGGCCGATTGCAAATGGCGCTACGGCAGATCACTGAACCAAATAACCAATCTATATTGGAATCCAAGAATTTGGCAGGAAAAAAACGTGCGATAATTAAACTGTAGGAATCCAGTATTCAAAAAAAGAAAACTATAGGAATTCAGATAGCAAACTGTTCAGAATACCTGATGACTGATGTTGCTCTGCGTATGCCAAATTGGCTGTGGAAGACTGCTAACCGGAAGATATGGCCGTCTGTCATCGCCGCCGCCAGTGGCTGACTGGTGATCGCCGTCGGGCGCTGGCCGCTGGTACCCGGTAGGCCGTTCTACGATGGCTGATGCGGTGAGCCGGTGTGCTGGTGTGCATCGATCGAATCATTTGCGCCAGAATAACAGAAAGAGAAGTTTGCAGTTTTGACGACGATATAATCGCGATCTGATCGCCTACACTGCAGTAGTTTTTGTACACGGCTTACAAGCAATTGAAGGACAATCGCCTACTGCAGTACCTGAGTGTCATCCCTGCGTCCCGGCCTGCGTCGTGCCGTGCACAGGACCCGGCCAACACCGTCACCAAGCCGCCTTAGCGACCGTGCCCCTCGATCTCGACTGCCCCGCCCCTTGAACTGCCGTCTTCTTCACCATTTGCCTTTACGGCTGGCTTCCTACGCGATCGAGTCGGCGACTAGGGTTAGCTTCGCCGCATGCGAGGCCGAGGAGATGCAACGCCGATCGCAAAGGCAGGCAGAGGGTTTCACACGCGAGGGAGGCCGGCACGCAGGCAGGTGAACTTATATAGTGACGGCGCATGGGCCACTTTGGCTGGGCCTGGATATCTAGGCCCAACAAAGGCCCACGAGCGCACCTGAAGTGAGAAGCGGCGGCGGCGCACGTTTCAGTTGTCTCGTCTCGTCTTCCTCGTGTGCCTCGCGCACTCCCTGTCCTGTTGCCTTTTCTGCTCTCGCCTCGGCTGGCTGCATCGATAATACTCCACCTCCCGGCTCCCGGACGGACGCCCCCAATCTCGCGTCGCAATGGATTCGTAGCCTAGAGTCGCGAGGCGAGGCTGTTCTTGTTCTTTCAGGGACAGACAGATAGATAGATTCCAACTGCTGGCCATTGGGGGTGGTGGGGCTGCCTCCGCCCGGAGCTGGTGGCGGGGGCGCGCCTCGTCCTCCTCACGATGGGCGGATGGAACCGGTCGCGGTACGTCACGGGTCACCGTGACCGCTCCGCCGGCGCTTCGCGTCCTCCTCCGCCTGATTATTACGGTACGGAAGGACAGATTCTTTTCTCTCTCTCTCTCTCTGAATGAACCTGATGTTCCGATTTGGGTTGTATCGTCAGTAGTCCTCGTAGGTTGTGATGATGATCGGATTAAAACTCGTTCTAGATCTACTCCTCGATTCTTTCTTGGTCAGATGATTGATTGGGACACTGATGGGAGCTTCCAATCCGAGTTATTACCTGTCAGTCTGTCACTGTTTCTAGGCTTTGCTTTTCTCATGTGTACGGTACGGATTGTTCTTTCCGTTGCGTAATGAAATGCCTGTCAGAACAACAAAAAATGATATATTTGCCTGACTATCACACCTGTTGGATTGGAGGTAGAGGCATTCCTTTTGGGGAAAATTAGGAATTGATTGGGTGGGAGGGCACTGCAATTGCAACATGTACCAGTGTTGTACATGTGGGGATTCAGATCATCTGTTCCAGGAATTGAACAGTCTAGTCTGCTCAGTGCATACAGTATAGTGAAGATGCATGGGAGTGCTAGTCTCTGCTGCTGTTATATACTGCGTCTGAATTCAAAAATACCGAATGCCCCTTGCGCGCCATGGCTTTAACGGCTAGGATCATCCGGATTCATGCCTCGTCTGCCACCTTTCGCGCCATCTTTGATTTGTCCTTTTGCACACTTTGTCGTAACACCTAGTCGATTGCCCTGTTCTGATTAAGTAACCAATGTCAGTTGGAATATCGGATACACCTGCCCTTTTGCGCACTTTGTTGTAACGCCTAGTCGATTGCCCTGTTCTGATTAACAGTTGGAATATCGGATATGCCTGCCCTTTTGCGCACTTTGTCGTAACGCCTAGTCGATTGCTCTGTTCTGATTAACAGTTGGAATATCGGATATGCCTGCCACTTTGCGCACTTTGTCGTAACGCCTAGTCGATTGCCCTGTTCTGATTAAGTAACCAATGTCAGTTGGAATATAGGATCTGCCTGCCAATTGAAGTACTTGTTGCTATTGGTCCACACATGGTGTCTGTATGTTTTTCCCCTCAACCACTCTGACCTCAAAGTTTTGTGATCTTCTGAAGACACGTGTTCACTTTGTTGAGTTGTTCTTACTAATTATTTATTAAATACATGGCACGATGACTCCATTTGTGTAGCTCTGTAGGAGATATACACTAGGATCAAACTGTTTTTTATCAAGAATTATGAACGCTTCCTTTATTTAGCACGGTATGTTTATAACTATCTAATGTTTCCTGCATGCCCTTGATCTTAATATGAATGAAGAGGAAATTAAGGACAATTCTTACAATTAATGGGTTCATATGCCTATCTCCAAGTGTTGCATGGGGCACATCATCGTGAGCTTGGCTTGTGAAATAAACACCTTACAGCTGTAGGCCTAGAAGCTTGTAATCCTAGAATGTGGGTGGATAGGGTTTTGGTTTAATGTTAGGGTTTTCCTTATCATTCTCAATAACCACAGGATTCATAGGAGCTACTTTGGAAACAAAAGATCGACAATATATCGTTGTATTATGTTGCCACATAACAAACACAGGAGCTACTTCGAGGCATATCTGTCTACAAAACACCTTGAGATGACCACACAATATCTTATAAATTTATCTTTCATTTTGGATCAATGCAAATGTTCTCCTATGTGGTTGTAAACATGGAGGATTGTGACAAGCTTTATCTCTGGGCTATTCACCTTCAATGTTCTACATGGTTACTGAACTAATTTGGAATTTTAGATTAAAAAAGTTCTTTTTTCTCTTCCATGTTACTGAACGAGTTCTAAAAATTTCAGTCTGCTATCTTCGAATCTGCACAGTGGAGTATTGATGAATCTAGCCATAAGAAAATTCTATTTATGTTTCCTTTTTTCTTCCACTCTGCTGAATCTGAATGCAATAATTTTAGGGAATCTTATCCCTTTCCACGTTACCATGCTGCTACAATATATTCTTATACTCATTTTTCATATGTGCAGGAGACGGTCACTACCCAGTCCCATTATGGGAAAGAGAATTCTGCCGCCATGTTGGCGACATTACTTGGGAGAGATTCTGTGAAAACAAGCAATATGTTGGACAATTCCATAAACATGAGCCCTGGGATGATTCAGAGGCATTTAATTGTTTCAAGAACGCAAAGGAAAGGTTCTGGGCGAACTATCATGGCAAGCCTTCTGACATTCCTTTGCTGGACGACCCTGACTTGTACATCGACAAGGTCGACCACCAATGCAAACTCGACCCAGAATTGACAGCTTTGCTGGATAGTGTAGGTCTACCATTTGAGGATGATAATTCCGCCCTGGCCACAGGATGGGCCAATGCCGGAGCAGACAACAAGTGCACTCAGAACGGATCTGGAAACTGGGATGTCTTCATAGAAAAGCCGGCTGAAGTCAATAAGTGGGAGGCTGAGGCTAACCTCGCACCTGACACGACTTGGGGAGTCCAGGCTAATGTAATAACGCCTGAGGCAGTTTGGGGAGGCCAATCTTCTAATAAATGGGGCAATAATAGCAACACCAGCTGGGACGCTCCTCCGGAGAAGCCGAGCTTGCAAAGCTGGAGCAAGAACCACTACACATCCTACAACTGGAACAACTTTCATGGCGGACCATCCAACAACAGGTACCAGCAGCCGGAGGATCCGAGCTACAGTTCTGGGTTTGGAAGGAAACGAAATGGCAGTGGTCGTGGTGGTGGCGGTGGATACTTCAAGCAGAGGAGCAATAAGCAGAGTTACCAGGCCGAGGGACAGCAGCAGCAGCAGAGGAATGGCAGCTGGCAGCAGGACCAAAGAGGAAACAGACAGTGGCGTCCAGTGCACAACAGGGCTTCCTAAAATGGTCCGGACTCTTGATCTCAGAATTGCAGGTGTCTTGTGCAGTCACTGTTTAGCTGCTGCTGGCAAAGTGGTGCATGTAAATAGATGTTTGTTTGAGTTGTATGCTACAGCTGCTTCTCTTCCGCAGCTGCAGCTTTACTTTATTTCTGGTGTAATGTCATAATGTTAATTAATATGGAGCATGACAGTTCGGTGCAAAGGTAGTCCATTAGACCATTACTTTGTTCACCTTTTCAGTGTTATTAGTGTAGAACCCCCAGTGTACTGTCATTTAGCCCAATGGCTTCTATTTTTGTTTTCTGGGATGGATGAAATAATCAAATGTTTATAGTGGGTGTGCGATTGATTTATATGGTCTATATCAGTTTGTAATATGCTTGTTTTAAATGTACAAAGATTATTACTGTTTTTCAAACAACTATTTTACATATTGATATAAACCATATAAATTGTAATGGCATGGATAATTTGCATGTGGTGATTGAAAGATAGTTGGGTTTGATTTTATAAGAGATTTAGATAGATACAGAAATATGGTATAGGTATAGATTTTTTTAGAGGAAGATATGGATATAGGTATAGATATAGATGTATTTTTTTAAAAAAATGATATAGATATAGATGGAAGAAAATAAGATTAACCGATGGTTAAAATTAAATTAAATAAAGGAAAACATTGGCCGATATTAAGATTGGATGTGACAAACAAAGTAAATATATTATAAGGAAAAAACGATAGTTTTTTAGAGTTATAGTGGGTGAGGGTGCTAGGTTGGTGATAATTTCCGTGTAAATAATGTGACTTGATGGGCCTTTATAGAAAACACGGCGGTTTGTTCATAATCACGCCACACTCGAGACATGATTGGTTGAAAAGAGAAATTAGAAGATAAGAAGAGGACTATGAACAAATAGGAAGCCGAGTTGCCAACACCAATGCAGACGGAGTGACACAAGAGGACACGTGAAAAAATTGGAAGGCTAACTGAGTAGGGGGGTACTATGGACATTTCCATGTGACCCTATTTTCAAAGAAATACTTCGTCCAGGACTCAAACTCAAGGGTGTGTTTAGATTCCAAAATTTTGGGGTAAAATTCTTGTAGCGTGTCACAGCGTCTGTTAATGTAACACGTTTCGTTTTGTTAGTGGTAAATATTATCCTACATGGCATAAGTAGGCTCAAAATGACTTGTTTTAGACTACAGCGCACCGCTCAGGCTGCTTCTTATCCACTCATTCAGTGTTCCCCATCCTTTCTCTCGCCCTCCTTCCCGTCAACGCACACGGCCACCATAGTGCAGAGAGCTACACTAGAGAGCTACACTAGAGAGCCGCCTGGATCGGGCCCTTGCTAATCTGCATGGAGGTGCAAGTTTCCCTAGTCCGTGTTATCAACGGCGATCCAAGGCACTCGGATCACAGACTGTAATTGTGGAGGTGGGGGGGAGAGGGAAGCCCGCAAATGGGAGGGGCCAAGGGAGGTCCAGAGAATTTTTGAAGCTAGGTGGCTGGAGGAGGAGGATTGTGTGGCGAAAAGTGGAGGAGGCTTGGGCGCAGCCCTACTAGCAGGCTCCGCCACCCTTTTGGAGCTGCAAGGTCGTACGTTGGGAGAGCTGTGGGAGTGGGACCGATCTGTTTTGGGGGATTTGGAGAAGAGGGTGAAAAATGCTAGGAGAGAGCTGGACAGATGTAGAAGGAGAGGGATTTCCCAAGATAATGTAAATCATGAACATGTTTTGCGGTTCAAGTTGGAGAGGCTGGAGGATCAGCTACATGTCTACTGGAAACAGCGTGCCCACAACTCTTGGCTGCTGAATGGTGACCGAAATACCAAATTTTTTCATGCTTTTGCATCGGAAAGGAAGAGGAAGAATGCGGTAAGGCGACCGGTGGACGAAGGAGGCAGAACGGTGGAAGGTGACAGGCTGAAGACATACATTGCTGACCAATACCAAGCCCTTTTCGTCACACAGGCTGGAGGAGATGTAGAAGAGGTGACGGGCTGTGTGCAGCAGTGTGTCACACCGGAGATGAACAACACCCTTCAGGCACCTTATTCAGGAGAGGAGGTGTGGAAGGCTCTGGAAAGCATCGGAGATCTCAAAGCGCTGGTGTTGATGGCTTTCGCCATTTTTTACAAGCGCTTCATTGGGATTGGGGAGGGGTGAAGATGGAGGTTTTGCAAGTCCTGAATGGGGGGTAATGCGGTGGGCTGGAATGATACCATGATTGTTTTGATCCCGAAGGTTGATAAACCAGAAAAGCTTAAAGAGCTGCGACCGATTAGCCTATGCACAGTACTGTACAAGCTGATCTCCAAAGTAATTGCAAACCGGCTGAAATTAGTACTGCCAGATGTTATCTCACCCTCTCAAAGTGCTTTTGTACCGGGGCGCCTAATTACGGACAATGTCCTTTTGGCATACGAGTTGACACATTATCTAAAGAGCAAGAGAAAGGGACGTGAGGGGGCTGCAGCTATCAAACTAGATATGAGCAAGGCGTATGATCGGGTGGAGTGGGGCTTTTTGTATAGCATGATGATCAAGATGGGCTTTAGAAGGCAGTGGGCTGACCTGGTCATGAGGTGTGTTTCTACGGTGAATTACTGTATCAAAGTCAATGGGGAGTATACGGACACAATTATACCACAGAGGGGTCTCCGCCAAGGCGATCCACTCTCACCGTACTTGTTCATCATTTGTGCTGAGGGGCTATCAGCTATGTTACGAAGGCTGAGAGGGATCGCAAGATTGTAGGGATCAAGGTGCGTAGAACGGCACCAAGTGTCAATCATCTTTTCTTCGCGACGACTCTCTAATTTTGATGCGGGCAAGGAAGGAGGAGGCGTGAGCCGAAAAAGAGTGTTGGAAGTATATGAGAGTATCTGGACAAATGATCAATAAGGATAAGTCTTCAATCCTGTTCAGCCCAAACACAGCAAGAAATGTAAGGGATAATATGAAGACCATCCTATCAATTACACAAGAGAAGTGGGGGGAAAGGTATTTAGGGCTGCCGGTGTCAATTGGGATAGCAAAAAAGAAAACCTTTTCATACATTAAGCGAGAGAATCTGGTCTAGAGTGCAAGGCTGGCAGGAAAAGATGTTGTCTAGGGTGGGCAAAGAAATTCTAGTCAAGGCGGTGGCGCAAGCCATCCCTACCTATGCCATGTCCTGTTTTGACATTACTAAAACGCTGTGTGATGAGCTGAGTGCAATGGTGTGTAGATCTTGGTGGAGTCAACAGGACAAGACAAACAAGATTCATTGGCTTAGTTGGGAGAAATTGACGCGCTCAAAGAAGAAGGGGGGGCTGGGGTTCGGGACCTACATTTGTTCAACATGGCAATCTTTGGCAAGGCAAGCTTGGAGGATACCGAGGACAGCCTCAAGCGCAAAGGTACTAAAGGCTAGATATTTCCCCAACAATAGCATCACGGAATGTAGTGCTAAAGAAGGGATTTCATATTCACGAGAAGTATTTTACAAGGGGTGGAGTTCTTTGAAAAAGGGTCTTATTTGGCGGGTTGGTGATGGAACACAAATTAAAATCTGGGCTGACCCATGGATTCCAAAAGGAGTGACACGTCGACCTGCTACGCCGCGGGGAAACTCCCTTTTAACAAGGGTGGAGGAGCTTATGGACCCGATACATGGTGGCTGGGATGAACAATTGGTACGGGATACATTCTGGGCTGAAGATGCTGAGGTTATTTTGTCCATTCCCATAGGGGAAGAAATGCCGGACTGGCCAGCTTGGCACTTTGATTCAAAGGGTCGGTTCTCAGTGAAGTCAGCATACAAGGTGGCAGTGCAGCACCGGGATTATGAGGCTGGAAAGAATGTAGAGGGCTCGGGAGGGGGCGGAGGAAGGGAAGCGGAATTCCCATGGCACAAGATCTGGCAGCTGAAGGTGCCCAATAAGGTCCAAATGTTCATGTGGCGTTTTGTTCATAACAGCCTTCCTGTGCGAACCAACCTGAAGAGAAGGAAGATCAAGTCTGAAACTGTGTGTCCGATGTGCAATAGGCTGGATGAGGATTGTGGACACATTTTCTTTAAATGCAAGAAAGCGCGGGACTGTTGGCGTGAGCTACAAATGGAGGATGTCCGGGGCTGCTTGGTACAAAGGCAGTCGAGGGAAAAGATGTAGCAGAGAAGATATGGGCAATGCCTTTAAAAAAACAATTGAAGGTGGTGGTGTGGATGTGGCGATGGTGGACAGCAAGAAACAAGGCAAACATTGGTCAAAGAGTGCAAAGCACGGGGGAGGTGTGCAGCTCCGTACTTTACTATCTAAGTGAGTTTGCAAATTTAAAGGGAGCAGAGAAACAGAGGGTACAACCAAAGAAAGTGAGGTGGAAGCCACCGCCGGAAGAACAGTACAAACTGAATGTGGATGCAGCCTTTTCCCTGTCAACAAGGAAGGGAGGTTGGGGTTGCGTGATGAGGAATGATGCGGTGGCGTGCTTTGGACTCGGAGCGGGGGTATTCGCATCTTTGGATGTGCCCTCCAGGCTGAAGCCTTGGCTGCTCTATATGGGCTGGAAAGAGCTGAACAACCGGGAATGTCAAGGATTATTTTGGAGTCCGATGCCTCAAATTTGGGTAAAGCCCGGCGACCACGGAGTTGGATGATAGCCCGGAAGGGGCTCTATTTAGGCGGATCGGTCCATAATGGCTAGAAACTTTGTTTCTTGTTCCATATCAATCTGTCCCTAGATCCCGTATGTGAGTGGCCGATTGTTTGGCCGGTCATGGGTGTAGCTGCCTTTCCGATGGAGGGCGAGCGTTCGGTGCCGAGCACCGACTTTGTAAACGATGATATTGTAACTTGATATTGTCTCAGCGATTTGCCTGGAGCTTTGGGTTTATAAAGAGTTGTGAGTTTCAAAAAAAAAAAAACGGCGCACCGCCACGGACCACGGACCACGCCTCCCCCTCCAATGGCTGCGGCGGCAGGCCCGACCGCCACCAACGGCTGCCGATTCCCGACCCTCCCCACGACCTGCGGTGGTGTGGACCTGCTCCTTGCCTACAGGCAGCTGCCCCGCTATTTCCCCAACTACGGCGGGATCCACGCCCTTCCTCGACCGGCGTCGGCTCCCCCCGCGCTCGGCTCCTCGGCAGAAGCGGCCCATGGCTGCGGTGCGGCCCGAGCCGCAGCCACGCCATCCATTTGCAGCGGCGCGGATCCACTCCCCGACCAGCAGTGTCCTGCTCCTGCCGAGTGACTAGCGGGCTATAGCAACCAACGGCAGCCTCCCTGATCCGGTGCCCATGGCGCGCCTCCTCTACGAGCTCTGTTGAGAGATTGTAAGCTTTCGACAACTTGAGCTGCTCCATGATTAGGTTTTCATCCACCGGCTAGTACTTCTGTGTTGACTTGACTGGGTGAGCGGTTGCGCAGGTGCTGGGCTATTTGCAGCCGCAAAAGAGCCGGGTGGCGCTAGAATCGGTGGTGTTCGTGGAGGAGGCACAGCAGGAGGAGCTCGGTTCCGTGCTTGCTGATATCATCGGTCACCTAGGACAGGATGTGAGTATACGCAACTGGTTCTGATCCCAATGTTGTGGCTAGCGAGTTTTGTTTGTGGTTTCTGGTGTGTCTTTGTTTAGTTAACTTCCTCAGTTTAGGATTATATCCTTTGTTTGGGTGGCACAAGTTATGTGCGTATGGACTCAATAGACCACTTTATAGTGTGTGTATTGCTTGCTTTGGTAGCTGGATCAACAATATAGCTGAATTGTTTGGTGCTTTCAACAGCTTTTGCAAACTCCAGAGTTTCGCACACCAGCCTGCGCACTCGATATTGCTTTCGTAATTTTCCTCTCGTCATTCGCCTCTAGTTTCTCGGCGTAGTGGTGATTTTGCCATTGTGTTGGTGTTGCAGCCTGGTTCTGATCGACAGCTTGTTATCTCCATTCGTCTCTAGGCATGTCTGGTCCTAGATTGTACTAGTGTTTTTTCTGGAGCACTCTGGTGTACTGTACAACATATACCTCTAGCAGGTGACTCAATTCTTTTGTGGTTGGACCTTGTGACATGATTCCACCACATCAATGAACATACATCTGTCATGATTGTTGTATATTTGTATTATTTTCTGAATGCTCAACATCCTTATTCCTGGAGTGTCTCCAAGTTATTAGCATGTTCTTGTGAGTGTACTATGACACCCTATCGTCAAATTTATAGTCCAGCATTGATCTATGTAATTTTTAGTTGTTTCAGCCATGCTCAATATAGTTTAACTAAAATTGTACCTTTTTATTGTTCTGAACATGCGAAACAATTGAGTTATTAGAGTGGCAATTTATTAGTAATCAGGTAATCAAATAAATACCATTAGTTGGGTAAATTATTAGTATCATGGTAGCAATTATATTTGTTAACAGTAGAAATGTGCCTATGACCTCTGTGAAACTGTCTATATGCGATATGGCCAACTGAATTTTAATATTTGAGGAACCAATTTGTTTAGATATATGTCCAGCTGCTGGCCTCGGTTAGTTTGTAGTTTCTTCTATTATTCATGTGCTGTAAATCTGTAGTGAAGCATTTTTTTCTTTTAATACCAAGTAATTCTTCATGTTTTTATTAGCAATTTTCTTAATTCGGTAAGGCAGTTTTGCTGTCGTTTTTCTGCGCTTTCATGGATTGACCATGCCAAATCATGTACAGGGCCAAGTTGTTTGCAGTCTTTCCCCTAAAAAAAATGTTGTAATTGGTTGATTCAGTGCCTATTGTTTTTTATCTCCACCTCCCTTATCCTTGCTTATGGCTCACAGTATCTACCTCCAACCTTATAATTTAATATAAATGCTCCCTATTACTGCTAAAATCATTGGCACATCTGCTTTTTCAGAAATGATACATTATTTTAGGCTTCTGCGAATTTAGGACCAGCCTGCCATGTGCTGCTGCCTTCATAGCTCTTCTGTTGACGGCAACAAAGCTCACCCTATGAAGGTACTCATCTGGAGCCCTTGGACTTCCTTTCATGTCTAGAATTTGCATGTAAGCATTAGTTTAGTCTAATGATGATGGACAAACCGCGGAGGAAATGGGGAGGGGCATTCTAGCATAGGGCTTTGGCTGGGTTCAGGCTCTTTTGTAGGGGGGGGTAATTGTATTTTAAATGCATGTCCCCTATCGGGCAATGGGTAGGTTGGTAATTGTGTTTTAAATGCATGCCCCCTACCGGGCAAATGTGGGGGAAATTGTCTTTTAAATGCATGCCCCTTACCAGGCAATGGGTAGGGTGGTAATTGTATTTTAAATGCATGCCCCTACTGCACAATTTGTAGGGGGTTAATTGTCTTTAAAATGCATACCCCCCCCAGGCAATGTGTATGGTGCAATTGTCTTTTTTAATTGCATGGCCCCTACAGGCAATGGTTAGGGGCAAATTGTCTTTTAAATTGCATGCCCCCTCCCAGGCAATGTGTATGGTGCAATTGTCTTTTAATTGCATGCCCCCTACCAAGCAATGGTTAGGGGCAAATTGTCTTTTAAATTGCACCCCCCTCTTAGGCAATGTGTATGGTGCAGAAAATTGATTCTTGTGTAGAATGGTATGTTTTAGCTTGTTGTGCTGACTAGCTTTAGGTGGCATCCTCTTGTCTTTTTTTGGCTTTTTTTTTTTACTTGTTGCTGTTGGGGCAGTAGGTAAGAAATCTTCTTAACTTGTATTTAATGGATGGGATGAGGAGAGGTAATCTCCCTCTCTAGGCCTTTTGGACATCTGGGGTCATTGGGTCAGGGAACTGGAGGCTAGGCTGTCACAGCTAGGTACACAGGAGGAGTTGCAGGGGCTGGGAGATCAGATGAGTTGAGAAATAGAGGGAGGGAGTGCAGAGTTCGTATTGGCGGTCAAATTAAAACATTTTGTGAGGCAAGTTATTATTATTCTAGCATCAATTTAATTTCATTTTTTTACAATGCGGTCGATTCCAGCCTAGATTGGGCGGAATTGACACGAGAATTGGGGGAGGTAGGGAGGAGGAAGACGACGAGGTGGGTGACGGCGTGGGCAGTGGGGCGGCCGCCGCCAAAGCCGTGGGCGGCGCGTGGCAAGGCGGCCTTGGGCGGCGCGGCGGGCGGCGGCAGGGGGCGGCTTGGCGGGAGAGGAAGGGGGAGAGTTGGGATAAAATTTCTTTATTGCTTGTTGCCTTGAAATATTACAGACCCTTACTTATATAGCCCGGCTAGTGGGACTTGTATCTCAAGCAATCTCTCTAAAGGTTTCCTTATAGATTGGAATACTTTTTACAAGCATATCCTATTTATTTATTTCCTAATAAGGGTCTCCGTTATAGATGAGATAGCCTCTTGCACACCAAAACGCCTAAGGATAATCCTAGACAATTTCCTCCTTTAACCCCAATTAATTGCCGAAAAATCCGCGGAAAGGGGGTGACGGCGGTGGCGGGTATGACGAGGGGGGGTGGGCGCGCCAGCTCAAGGGCCAATTGGGCCTGTCCTCTGTGCCCTATTTCCTGGGACATGACATCTCCCCTTCTCCCGACCGGGCGCCGCCCCTCGCTACTGGATAAAAGTCCATTCTGTGACAGGGATGAAGATCACCGCCCCGAACGATGAGCTTTTGTAGAACGAGTCGCCCCTACACCGGGTTCCCCGAGGATCATGTTCTCCCCGGTCCTTTTTGGGTCGAACTCCGGGAGGTAGTGGAGGTTACCGGTGTAGCCGTGGTAGAGGTACCGGTGAACAGCTCGTCCTTGCCGAGAAGTCGCCCGACGACGCAGCCGCTAGTAGAAGCTCCTTGAACGCCCACGCCGAGGTGCCGATGCACCATATCACGTGGTGGGCTCTCCAAGAACGGGAAACGCCGTTGGGGAGGAGCGTTGACGAAGAGCGAAGCGCCGCCAAATGGTGATGTCGCGGTGAGTAGGAGGAGTAGCGCCAAGTTCAACATTGTACCGCACATGAAGGAACCGACATCGAACAGAGAGGGTGAAAGCCGTGAACGCCCTCGCATCGTAGCCGATGTGGACATTGTCGACTATGAGGAAGAGGCGATCCATGCCATCGAGGAAGACGACCGGCTGGGCCAACATGGTGGTGGCGCGGGCCATATGCCGCCCAACAGATGGCGGTTACGCACCGGAAGTAGGCTTCGATTGTGTACGCCAAGGCCGAAGAAGTTCGCCCCATTTAACTCCGCCAAGAAGCAAGGGCCTCCCAGCAGTCCGCAGTAGGTGGAGATGAAGCCGGGAGGTAGAATCGTCCATCAAGAGGAGGAGGCCGTCTTCCGCCGCCCATGCTGGAGCGGGCGCCGCCCGCGGGTGATGTCGACGGCGATGTGGCGAGATGCCGATCCTCCAAAGCAGCCCCGGCGTGAAATGGGACGAAGACCTCGTAGACGTGTCGTATAGGTACAAGGCAAAGGGCATGCCTCGAACGCTCCCCAAGGCGAGTTGAGGTGTCCTGGATGCGCCGCGAAGATGCCCGATCGAGGAGGCCGGCCCTGGGCGCCCTCGGCGTTGTGGTGGTGGTGCCGACGTGAAGGTGCTCGGGCCCGCCCGCGCGGTAGTATTGCAGTACTCATGGGTAGCGAAGTCCCACGTCACTCGGTCCCAAGCTTGCCAACCAAGGCATGCCAAGGATGACGCCGACGTCGTCTCCTAGAGGCATCACATAGGCGTCGATCTCGAAGGTGCCGGCATCAAGGCGTAGTGGTACATCGAAGGTGGCGCCTCGGCATGTAGTAGTAGCGCCGATGCCGGTGGTGATCAGCACACGACCGGGCCAGGAGGCCCGCCGTGGTCACCACGCTGGGGTCGATGTAGTTATGCGCTGCTCCCGAAGTCGACGATGACGTTGACACCCGTGCCCGAGATCATGCCAACGAGGTATAGAGAATGAGCACCACGCACCGAGGAGTCGGGGTCCCCAAAGTGAGGACTTTGAGATCGGGCCTCCTCTTTGACGTCCGCCGGGGTGTTCGCCGATCGCCGGTGTAGTCATTGAAGATCGCGGATGTCGAAGAGGTGCTTGCACTTGTGCCCCGTGTGAACGGCTCATCACGCTTGAAGCGGGTAGTCCGCCTTGCCCGCCCGGCCATCTCCTTCCCGTGTCACCGCTTGAACGGGCCGAGCTTGTGGTGTCGACGAGGGGGTGGCCCGGGGGTGGCCAGCAAGGCCATGGGTGTAGGTGCCCTCGCTTATGCCGGAGCTGACTTGCCGGGTGTTGTAGAGGATGGAGAGACATCGCCAGACGTCGGGCGAGGGACATGGCAGCCTCCATGTCCTTGGGATTACGTGATCTCGACGTCTTTTTTGAGCGGTTCGCATGCAGAACGCTT
This sequence comes from Hyparrhenia diplandra, assembly GCA_015847255.1. Lineage (NCBI taxonomy): Eukaryota > Viridiplantae > Streptophyta > Magnoliopsida > Poales > Poaceae > Hyparrhenia > Hyparrhenia diplandra. The sequence continues at coordinate 119,294 of JADLZK010011094.1, forward strand.
GTGTAGATGTTCACCGCCGTTTGTCGCCGAGGTTGCCGCGACGCGCCACGCGGCGCCGAGAACCGCCTCCGTACTCGCCGACGGTGCTCCTCTTTTCGGCGATGCCGGCCACCCAACTGGATTCCGCCCGTCTACTGACCAAAAGCGCCGTTGACGTATTGGGCGAAGCTTGCCCAATCGGCCACTTTTTCTCTGGGGAAAGCCTCATATACCATTGCCGGGCTCCTCCGTGAGATGATAGGAAGCATACCGGACTTGCTGAAATGGGCGTACCTTGCCCCCCCGAAGAATTGCTCGCGCGGGTTGATCCGTGGTAGGGATCCTCCTTGCCATCATAGGTTGGGAATGATAGCTTGTGCAGCCGGGAGCGAGACCAGGAAGGTGTCGATCGAGGTGGGGGGCGCGCATGCGCCCCGGTGGCGGCGCCTCTTCGTGTCGCCGGTCCCCAAGTAGCCCTTCATCGAGGTTCTCCAGATCGGTAGCGGTGACTTGATCGTCCATGTTCCGCTTGCCATCGATCCGCTTCTTGATGAAGTCGCTGCCGTCTCCATCATCATCTTCATCTCGGCCTCGGCGCCATGGAGTAGTTGGCGGTGCTTGATCGCTGCTGGATCGTCACCCGAGAGGATAGAGAGCTTATCCTCGATCTTGTCCATCCTGGTGTTGAATTTGGCGAACTGAGTTCCCAAATCCTTCAGCAGCTTCTTCGATTCGGTGTCCATGGTGGTGGGTGGATCGTAGTGGTCTCCGGATACCAGTCCGCCGATTCCAAGCTAGATTGGGCCGGAATTGACACGGAGAATTGGGGGAGGTAGGGAGGAGGAAGACGACGAGGAGGGGGGTGACGGTGTGGCGGCGGCGTCGGCCGGGTCACGGGCGAGGCGGCGGTCGGGGCGTCTTGGGCGCGCGCAGGGCGGCAGGGGTAGGGGGCGGCGTCTTGAGGAGAGGAAGGGGCGGGGAGAGTTGGGATAAAATTTCTTTATTGCTTGTTGCCTTGAAAGATTACAGATCCCTTACTTATATAGCCCGGCTAGTGGGACTTGTATCTCAAGCAATCTCTCTAAAGGTTTCCTTTATAGATTGGAATACCTTTTACAAGCATATCCTATTTATTTATTCCTAATAATATTTATTTATTTCCTAATAAGGGTCTCCCTTATGGATGAGATAGCCCTTGCACACCAAAACGCCTAAGGATAATCCTAGATAATTTCCTCCTTTAACCCCAAATTAATTGCTAAAAAATCCGTGGAAAGGGGGTGACGGCGGCGGGCGGCGGCGCTGAGCCAGTGTGGGCGGCGCCCCAGCCCATGGGCCAATTGGGCCTGTCCTCCCGGGCCCTATTTCCTGGGACATGACATCCTGCATGATTTTCAAACCTTAATTGATAACACCAAACGATCAAAATTTGAGCATTTTTGTGCAGTTTTTCGATTGTCATGTCCAAGATATGAAATCGACATCAATTGCTTTTTTTGTTTATGGATATACATCCCTAACAGACCACCCCATGATTGGAATTTGTTTATGGAATACATTTGATTGCTTACACAAAAAAGGACTTAATTTGTTTTTGTTCTGTTTAAATTTGGTTTTCTTTTTATCGCTGCTGATTTTGCATTTCTATATTATTGCAGCTATCAGGACATGAACCATCAAGTTGAAACCATGAAGAGAGGAATATTTTGTTCATGCGGGGCAGGAATATGTATGAGGGTTTCGTCATGCAGTTCATGCTAAGTAGGAGTTGGCAGATCATGTTTTGGCAGCAGGGGCATATCTGATCTGTTAAGTAGGTTTCTGATATGAATTTGCTTCGAGAGTTATGTTAGAGATCTACAATACAGAGAGCTCATATCATGTGAATCAGTAACAAATAATGCTAAGTAGGAGTTGGAGATCATGTTAGAAACAGATCCGGATGTGGATTGTTGATGAATTAGAATGATACTTCTTTGCATGTGTTTGGCAGCAGGGGCATACCTGATTTGCTTGTGTTTGGATGTCTCCTTGACTAGTTTTTCTGGATTCTTTGTGTTATTGCGCTCGCCAAACAGTTTTTTTCGAGATCGCTGGCCGGTTGATATGTGGCGGCGCTCGGGGTCCTTTTTGCGTGTGCAAGAGTTTGCACTGTGGGGAAGAAGCAAGTTTTGTGTGCAAATTGGTACTGCCTAGTGTACAAATTAGGCCTTTTTGTCTAGTAAGCAAAAGTAGTTGGCGGCCGGAAGCTTGAGCTGTCGGGTTCTGAGGGGGTGTGGGAGCCGACCAGCGGTGGGGAGGGGAAACTTCTTAATTTAATTGGGGTCCTGTTTTTGCTATATTTCCTGGGCAGTCAATAAGGCTAACGCCCCTGCATGTGCGGCGTTAGAAGCGCCCCTAATATATATGTATGGTCCAGATGTACTTTGCTATTTGAGATTCTCATGCTATTAGCACAGGAGACCAAATATATTTTATTAATTCTCTCTTATATAAAATATTATTTTTTAAAAAAAGAAAATAAAAATTTGGACAACAGAAAGAACCAAAGTAACAACATGTTAGATCACACAACAAACTGCCTTCACCAATGTATCTCCTTTTTTTTTCCTTATTTTGAGTATAGTAAACATCAAAAAGTGTATGGAGCCATCAACCTAATATAGTCCTAAGATCAAGGTAAAAAGGTAGAGATCTATATAATTCTGAAAGCACAGTTACAAAACAATCAATGTGAAGTGTGAATGGGCATATGGTCGATGGTAGACCAATCCGGTAGGGCGCTACCCACCGGGGTCAAAACCCTAGTGTTCCACCTTTATTCGGATTTTTTTTCCAGAAATTTTTCAAGGTACTACGTGTTTCCCGCACACTAGAGGCTTCCTAATCTCTTCTTTGCGTGTGTGGGGACGCGTGCGTGCATGTGTGCGCATGTGGTGTGAGTGTGGGTGTGTGTGTGTGTGTGTGTGTGTGTGTTTTTGAGCAAAAGAGTATGGAGTGTGTGGGTTGTATGTGTCCAAATTATACCTAATCAGAAAAAACTTTAATGTGAAGTTAAAAAAGTGCCATCTATCAGTCATTTTCCTCGAAAAGAATATATAGACATATCTTCTCCATGGCCAGTTCTCTTAGAGATGATGAGGGTCTAGCTGCATGGAAACCTTAAAATCATTGATGGAGATCAGTTGGTTACTTCTGATCTTATTTGTGGCTCCCTGATGGCCCATTAATCTAGTTTTCCAAGTACTTTCTAGACTCATCAAAGTGGTAGGCTAGTAAACGGTCTAGGGAATCCTAAAAAAATCAGAATATAAAAGCATGCATGACATGTATCATGTCAACATCCTCACAACAAATATAATGATACTATTATGGATCACTGGACACCTATATATGGGGAAATAAGTACACTTCATGATGCCTCTATCACTATGTTTTCAGTAACTAGGTAAATGTGCGTTTGCAACGGAAAAAAATAGCGTAACGATAACATATGTATGACCATACATTGTGTTGTTAATTAAAAAAATACTACGTGTCTGCGGAACATCAATATTACACAAGTCTTAAATATCATGTATCTATATCATTTGGAATGCCTTCTGAAATTATAGTTTTCAAACTAAAAGTACTCTCGCTCCATCTACAGCCTTGCACATTCATGCCAAGCCTATGGTCAGGTTCAAAACAATACACTACCAAGAAGCATTCACCTAGTATTGTTTTGTATCCCTTTCCAGATTCTCGGAATCCAACACTCTTGTAGCTATATTGATCCTGTGCATGGCATTGAAGGTCCTGCTACAGAACAAATCAAAGAAGCTGGTGGTGATCTTGTGTTGCTTGAACCTAAAAGAGTTAAACAATGCAGATGGTGAACAACCAAGGCACATATAAATGGAACTTGATAGTAATGGTAACAAACTATAGTGCTGGTGATGGATGGGATGTCCACAAAATACCAATCACCCATCCAGTCCTAGGCTACTTTATTTAATATCCAATCATTTAGAACTATGTTATACCTTTTTTCCTCATCGGTGATCTTATAGTTCACCCGGTTGGGACTTTTTTGTTGGAAAATCATGGAATATATAAAGAACAAGTAATGGACATGTAAAAGATTGAAAATACTCAGGACCTGAATAGTCACTTCTACGTTAAGTCTTGCAGCCTATGTCATATTCTAGAGACGAGCATGCCAAGGTTTAAGTCTTGCAGCCTATGTCATATTCTAGAGACGAGCATGCCAAGGTTTAAAATCAACAGAACCTTCATCTTTGTCAGTCCAAAACACAGGCTTCTCAAGCATCACTCTCCCAAACTTGATGATGGCATGCTTCCAGCCACCTGATCCTTTCTTTGAAGGATCATAGCCAGGTTCAACGCCGCTTTCCCCAGCCGAATCAAAAAGCTCCCCGGAGCCCATGTGAGACAAAATCATTGTAGGAATTTATCCGGTGGCTAATCGGACCAACTTCATCAAAGAAGGACCTTGATGCTTCTTTGCAACACTTCTCTAGGCTTTCCACACTCATGTCGATTGGAGCATTGGAATATGGCTCGGAAGAAGACTTTCCATTGACATCATCATTGAAGGATGATTTTCCCTTAATATCCACATCCATAGAGGACTGGCCTTCATCGACATCTATAGGAGAATCCTCATTCCCCTCCATGATATGGGATTTTCCTACTCCGTCCAATACCATATCTTCTTGCTTAGAATCGGATCCATTTGACGGTTCCCCACTGTCCTTCTGTAGCTCTTCCAATCCACAAGCACTGGCAGCTTATACCCTATCAAGTATCACAAAATCACTCAATCTCTGGCATAGATTGATGCATGTTGGGACAACCCACAACCTTCCTTTCTACGTGGAGGCCGGGTTGATTGCTATTTGGGAACTGTGGAAGCTTTGTAAGGACAAGGTTTTCTAGAGGCATGACCCAACCTCCTCTATGTGGTCAAAAACCAATATATCCTTTAGTTTGTTCATTTCAAGGATGATTTGAGGTTATCTGGCCTTAAGTGTTCAGCTCAATGCTTTTAGTTAATCATGGATGTAAGAACATTTACTTGAACTAATACAAAATTCTCTCACTATGGGGATCTCCCCCACGGTTCATTGTGTAAAGAAAAAAAAACTCCTCACAACAAAAAACAAATCTTGAGACTTCAGACTGCAAGGCCGGAAAACCCTGAGATGATGAGTTGCATAGCTTCTGAGCAACTAGTTGCAACTCTTTCTTCTGCACTTCTTTCTAGTAGTAGTTTTAGCATACCCCTTCTCCTCATTTGATGACTCACGTTCATTCTTCACTGACTTCCTCATTGTCGTTGGACGCACACTCTTCTTGGGAGGATTCCTAACATCATGGCTCTATCGGCTTGGACCGGCCTCCCCCCAGGTGCACATTCTAGAGGCTTCCTAGTGGCAAAAGAGGTTGGCTCGAGGGGTTGACGCGCGGAACTAGACGCCCCTGGCCCCCTAGAGGCTATGGAGGAGTTTGTCTTCTTGTGTTATGCCTCATGCGTGACCTTATCAGGGGAGCGCTAGTGGAGCTGTGTCTATGGGGCAACGCTAGGAAGCCCCTAAGCTCCGATGGCTCGGGGCAAGTCATCTTTTGCCTAGACCTTGACTAGTGTCGAAGTCTAGAGGAGAACCAAGGATCGGGTCCATGCTCTCCTCGATCAGGAGCCTTGAGTATGTGTTTATGTTAGACACACAAGTGATTAGTCCACATGTAATCTTGTGTGAGAAACACATGCCATGAAGTGGTGGTGGAGGCATGACGCCGGCCTTTGTTGACACCTATTATAGCATAAAGTATATAGGCTTTTAAAAACTAAAATAAGGGCTTAAAATGAATATCAACATAGTATAGGGGCTTTACTTGACATAATTCCACGAGTTTTGGTGATTTATATATTTTTAGGGATTAAACAGAAAAACGCCCAAGAGTTTGCAAGCCCTACGATATAAAGACGTATCCGTGAAGCAAACCAACTTGAAACCCATGCAAGAACATTCCGTAAGACACCGAAAGAGCAGGCACGGAAGGTAGGACCCACCGGCATAGAGCCGATGCCGCGCCACCACCATTCAGGGGCGGCCCCGGGTCCCACCGCCATTGACCATTTTGTTAGGTCGGTTCACAACCACCATTAAGAAGAGTTCTACACCGTTGCTCAAGGTCGGTTTGATCCAAGTTCTGTCGTGCATCGCCTAGGGCTATATAAGGAGACCCCCTGACCCCTAGGTGAAACCCTAATTCATTCCATTCATTATCTCTTGACCTGTTGGTTTTGGAGGTGTCCCAATGTGAGGACAACCTCTCCACTAGAGAATTAGGGCTAGACTCTCCAATGTAGTAGATTAGCAACTAGAGAGTTAGGGAGAGCGGAACTATGCTTCGGTTCTGGAGGAGTCTTCAGGGTTTGGTATGTCTTGTATCTCTCCTTTGTAAGACCTATGATTTATATATTTATCTTCTTATTACTTTCATATCTTTCATATATTTGGTTAAGTATAGTTGTTATATTATTGCATGGGATCTCTGCTCGTATTGAGGACTCTAGTTATCCATGGTAGCTAGAGTAGTAATATATAGTATAGACATGGTGTCTAGGCTATAGGTTACCTGAGGTTGCGCCCAATCCCACGGATAGTTATGGTAGCCGCAGGGGTGACAGCCCTGATAGGCCAATGTACCACGTTCGGATTGATGTTTCGTAGAGCTTTTGGCAGCCTTCTCCCAACTACCTTCTTCCTAGTCTTTCTCGAGAGTTGGAAAGGATCTGTTGCTCCGAAATGCATTAGAATAATTGTTATTATAGAACCTAAGTAATAGAGAAGTACATAGGAACCTTGACCTCTCCCGCTGTCCTCTCAACTTGTTAGCTATACATTTATCTTTAGGAATTCTCTTGTGTGATTTATATTACGCATAACTCTTATCATCTATCATTTACCCCCTCACTTTAATCTAGTGGTTTGCTAAGTTAGTAGATACATGATGGTGAGTTATTAGATTCTTTAGCCAACGCTTCCCTGTGGATACGATACACTAGAATACTCATCCTAGGGAAAAGCTACAATGGTAGGTGTTCGCGGTGCTTGCGTAATCCTTCATATTCTTATAGCACTTAACAAATCCCAACAGCCTCCCACCATCGACCAAGACCTTTTGTTTTCGCGTCTCTGGCTCGCTTCCAACTTTCTCCATGCCCTTGACCGATCGCCACACATTTCAAGATCCGATTTTAGTTTAGGGGCTCTCAGTGTTGTCTTCCTCGTGCCTCAGGCACTCACCACACGTAGCAGTCTACTTGCCTTTTTTCTACACATGTATGTGTCAATATACTCCCCCTTTAGGATAGGCAAATGAAATCCTAGAGCTCCCATTCTCACTTTCGGCGAGGTTGTTTTGTGAGTGGTAGATTTTGGTTGCTCACCATTGGGTGGCTCGCCTCGTGCCACTATCGTCCGGCGCACCTTAGGTGAAGCGTTCGTGGAGTTGGGTATGACGCCTCTTGTTTAGAAGGACTGGACCGCGATGTCGTATGGATTCCGGTAGGAGGACACACCAAGGCAAGGCATCAAAACACGAGAAGGAAGATGCAAAAATAGATATAATTTTGAAACATCTAGATGCAATACTTTTTAACATACGTCTGAAGACGGATGAAACATTTGAAACATATGTATAAAGCACTTGCAAAAAACACTCAAACCATTGTAAATATACACAATATCCAAATAAAACATTGACAAACATATGTGTGCAACATATGCAACATCTAGACAACACACATTGTAACATAAGTCTAAAAAAACAAATGAAACATTGAAAACAAAAAACTTGCAACATACATGTACAATCATTGCAACATATGCAATATCTTAATTTACTTTTGCAACATCCATATGAAACACTTGTAACATATCTTTGAAACATTGAAACACTTGAAATATACTCTTACGACACTTGGTTTTCACCTTTCTTTCGTAAGGCACAAAACAAAGTGGGGGAAAGCCTAATCTAGCTAGACGACGGCGGAGGATGGTGTTGGTGAGGCTTTGGCGGCAGATGCTTCGCTACTTGATTACATATGGTTATGTATGAATTTATATATTTTGCAACAAAATATTACTACAAATATGCCTACTTGATTATATATGGTTATGTGTGAATTTATTTTCTTAATATATTACTCCAAATATACAACAAACAACTAAAACTCTGCATTTTTCATATTTTAGCCGAAAACGGATGGAAGACCATATAGACAATGAAAATTGTTTTTTTTAAAAACCGAAAACCTATTTTTTCTAGGGCCATACAGCTCATTCTCACCCGAGGATTAGATCATTCTCAATCGAGGATTAGATGGTGTTGCAAAAGGAGAGAGAGAGAGAGTTTGACCATAGTGGCATGGGAGGATTGTGGCGGGCCCGAATCGTGGGGTCACCGAACATTGTGGCGGGCCTGGCGGCCCCGTTCGTCTTCTTCCTCCCAAATCCTCCGCCATGCTGCCGCTTCCCGCGCTAGGGTTTTACCGCCGACGCCGACCTTTCGCTCTCATCCGCAAATGTGGTTCAAGCACACGGCGCAAATGTGGTTCAACCACACGGCGGCGGTGGAGGTTGACGCCGGTCTCCCGCCGCCGGCCCCCTCCACGGCCGGGCGTCGCGGCTCCACACCGCCCGCACCAGTCCGCCCGTTCCCCACGCCCTGCGGGTGGCGGCGAGTTTTCTCTTTGGAATCTCACCTTGCAGGGCACAGATCGCCGCACGATTCCTCTCCGGTTTCAGTTCCAAGCTCATGTGTTGTCGTCTTCCTCGTGTGTGTCTCACACACTTGCGCGTCGGTAGCACCGCCCGACCTGCCTTTTCCTCGGACTCCTCCTCCAAGATAAGAACCGCCAGCCCGGCCCCACATTCTTGCACCACGAGGTTGTTGCGCGTGAGGGACGGCGGATTGCTTGCCCGTCGTTGGGGGTGGCTCCGTCTGTACCGCCCCGGGAGCTCCGGCGGTTGGTGGAGGTGGGGCGGAGTGCTCCTACTCTTGCTCCTCGCCATGGCGGATTGGAACCAAGCGAGGGAGTTGAAGAGCGACCCCGAGGAGTCCGGCGGCGCTTGGCCCCCTCCGCCGCCTCGGCGTGATAACAAGACGGACGGATTCATCTCCCTCTCTCGAAACGATATATATCCGTCATGCCTTAGGTTTCTTCTCTTAGTCTGTGCCACCACGATCTTATTAACAATTGATATCGAATTTTATGGTCCCGGTTGAGATTTGAGCATGCCTAATATAATGCATTATCATAGGTAATAGAGATGCTTTTACATGATTAGAGCAAGATCAAGTACTTAGCTTATAACCAAGTTATAAGAGCCAAACAATACAATAACTAGTCTTCTATTTGTCAACACTTTTTATAGTTAAAACTGTGGAGCAAAACCCCCCCAACATGTTTGAACAAACACCACAACAAAGAAACAAAGGCAGCAAGAGCTGACCAAAACCCCACATCAACAACAACTAACTTACCTAAAGAATAAAAGAGATGATCGAACAACAAAAGAAAGGAAGAAAAAAACGGAATTGAGCTAAACCGCACTAGACAACCAGATCTTTATGTCAACCAAAGAATTTTATTTTGGGAACACATTTGGATTTCCAAATCCAATTGAGAGGCTTGGGTGGAATAAGACATGCAAGCTATGCTCATAATACATCCTTGAGCTATTAGCACTAGACCCCCAAATAAAAGCCCATACATCCACTACATGATGTGTAAAACTAGACCGCAGGTATAACAGATCATCTTGAAGTGCGGCGGATCTACAGGGTATGCCAGGTATGCACCGGCATACCCTGTGATTGTCAGGCCCCCACTTTTATGAGTCTTTAATCTCACGTATTTGCGTCAGGATCACGCACTAATACGTATGTTAGTCACAGATAATGGTACACAGATATAAAGGAAAACCCGAGCTTTATTGAAATAGGAGAAAAGGGTCTTACAGTGGCAATGAAGGAGGTCACCGATCTGGGTTACAGTATCAGAGTTAGCCAACCGAGAAGCGGTGGATTAACCATGACACTGCCTCATACTCCACAGGAAAACTTGAGCATGGATGAATCCTGGGCTTCAACGTCTTTCTCCTTAGTAACGCCTTGCGAACTCCTACTATGCTGGTCCTTTACCTTGTCAACGATCTTACCTCCTGATGTGCCGATGTCTGTAAAAACAGAGGGGTGAGTACAAACGTACTCAGCAAGTCCAAACCAGGGGGTTGGTGACTATTAAGGGTTGGGTCCTAGTAGAGACCCTAAAACTGCTCTCGCTAGTTCCCAGTTATCTTATCAACAAGGTCACAAACAGGTTAGTAACATTAGTGTGAAATCTAATCACGGATGTTCCGGTCTAGCATTTGCCCATTCCAAGGACGTGGCTATTCAAATAGATTTAGGTAACTCAACAGAGGTTGTACACTTTCCCCACACGAAGGGCCATCTCTTCCCATGTACGGTGGTCAAAAATGATCCAACGAGATTCCGCACCCGCTTGGGCCGTCACCCTAGGTTTTGGTATAACCCTACCATGACTTCTTGGGGGTTAAAACGGGGAGATCACTTAGCACCCCATAGGGAAGATCACCTAGCATCCCAACGTGGAAGATCACCTAGCATCCACAAGCTTAATCATAAATTTGTGCACTAAACTGCGCCATTGCGCTCAACATTTTTAACGTGGATCGACCGCAGCCACACCAAGTAGACCGTGGGGCCACTATCCCCACGTCCGCTCCTCGATAGATCGTTGCCTTCGCCGGCCACCTTGGATCGAAGTTATACCTTAACCCAGCGGGGTGTGGAATCCAGCCGCCCATCCCGACATGTGGTTGTGCATTATAATCACACTAGTTAGAAGGTCCATGAACTGGTCCTTAGGGAGCGAGCTCTCCATGACAGAAAAACTTTACTAGGCGAAACCTCGCCGAGACGACCCTTCTCATATGAATCTCCCCAAACTCGCTTTTTGTTAATTAAGCTCAATATTATTTAACCATGTTCCATATATTATCAACATCATGGCCATTATCGTATGTCAACAACAACTCGAGCACTCGGCTTATCGGTAATCTCATGCATACACCTAGTATGCATTATTTTCGCTTTCCACATACGATAATAGGCCATGATCTCAGGTTTATTATATTAACATCATTATTTAATTAAGGTCGGGTTAGGGGGTTAAGGACTTGCCTGGTGTGTTCCTATTGATTGGCACGCCGACGACAAAGCTAGCTTGCTCTGGAAGAAACACCTAAACGGGTCGACGAAAGCTAACGCGCGACTATCGATAACCTGGCTTAAACTAGAGCAACCAAAACAAGCATAGAACATTATGGTAATGACAGGATCAATGCATAGATCTAGATTTTAGATGAATTATGGAAGTCGTTTCACGGGAAACGGAGTTAGGATGCGTGAGTTGCAGATTTTCTAATATTAACCCTAATTTAATTACTAGGGTAATATTATATAGTAATTTTATCATGTAAGAAATTATGAACTAATTACATGATAAAATTCTATAATTCAAATAATGAATTTACAATTTTTCGGGGAATTTTTCTAACAATGGAAATAGGGTTTATAATGTCCTGTGTACACTTATCGGGTACACCTAGCAATTTCCTTGCTATACATGTGTTGCGTCATACCCCACACCACAGAAGAGAAGGTGACTGTTCTTGCCCACCTCCCGATGATTGTGAGGGGTTTGTGATCTTCCCCGGCGGAATGCCGAATTGATACTCTAATACATTGCGTGTGTCGTTGAGTTACCCTCATTTGTGGGTGTCAAGTTGCCTAGAGTAGGCAAGACGTGAGTGCCACCTTGAACCACCCGTGAGATGGTCGACATAATCGGAGAGTAGCTTGAGGTGCTCAAGTGAACTTCGAGTGAAAAATCATGTGTCATCCATTGTGTGATTGATTGTCTCCCGATGTTGGCTTCATCGTGTGCTCATGTTCATCATCTTCCGATGATTGGATTGACTAGCCTCTATGTGTTGGTATATCACACTACTCCTCTCTTGCATTACATTGATATATATATCTTATGCTTGAGTAGCTTGTGTAGAATTGCTAGTTGTTTAGTGTAATCTAGTTTGTTCACCAAGTTAGTAACTAGGTGACATAGCTTTGAGTGATCTAGAGACTATAGCAACTAGATTTGTGATTAGGTGGCTTGCCGACAAGTAGAGCTAGAGCAAACACATTTACGCTTTGTAATTGTCTAACAAATTGCTCTAGTGTTTTTGTAGAAATTTTATTAGGCCATTCACCCCGCTCTAGCCATTTTGGACCTTTCACGAAGGGAGTATTAGATTGCATAAATCGTTTATCTATACATAACTGGGTGCATAAAGCTAGTATTTAATGGCCTAGGGGCCGCCCTTAGCGGGGGCAAGGTGTGTGACGGCCGAGGGCCCATGCCGGGGAGGGTCCCGGTACAAGCTACGACTTTTGGTGACCCTTCGTCGCCACTTTGTAAGCCCCCCCTTTCCATCCGATATTTCTATAGCTCGATTTACTATTATTCCTGTTTACCATTATCTGTTACTAATAGGCGTGTTTGTGGCGTGATCCCGGCGCAAACACGTGTGATTAACTGACCCATAAAAAGTGGGGGCGTGACACCGCGACCACATCTCCACATGGGACCTGTTGCCGCAAGATACGCATGCCTGTCGATCTATGCCGTCGTAGAGCAGCCCGCCGCCCGGTTGTGTCCCGCACGGATCCAGCCCCAGGACACCGGATCTCATACGAATCCAGCCCTAGGGACGTAGGATCTGCCCTCCAACACACCGGGTCCATGAATCCACCATCGCCGCTGCCATGGACGACGGCCTCCTCGCCCGAGCAGAATCGCCGAGGGAGGAAGGAACCCCGCCACCGCCTTTCCTTGTGCCCGCACGGTGACGGCGAGGTGGGGGAGAGGAGGGGTGGACGTGCGATTGCGTGGGCTGGAGAGGTGCCACCCGTGCCGCCCGGGGCGGCGATGCGCGGGGCCAAAGAGATCGCGGGATTGCGGCGCCAAGCTAAAAAAAATAATACATGGCTATACTCCTTGCAGTTGAACATCGGAGCTCTTATTTGCAATTGGGCAAATTCACTATCTATCTAGAAGAGCCTCATCCATCTTCCTGATCAATGACTTCACACAACTTGGCAGTAGAAAGTCTTCACCAAGTTTCTTGGCTTTCAGTACCGGGTGATCTATAAACTAGGTGCTTGATAATAGGCTCACAGACGCCTTGTCCCACCGTGGCTCTGTTGAAGAATTCGCTGCTATTTTAGCTCCAGTACCCATGTGCCTTGATGAGATCCGTGCCAGCTATTGAGATGACCCCACAGCCACAACTCTCCTGTCCAAATTGGCAGTGACTCCAGATGTTTTTTGAGAGAAACTGACTCCAGATGTTGATCCAAATTACTCCATTCAGCAGGGGTCTCCTTGGCACATCCGGGTGGGCACTGATCTTATACTGCAGCAGGAATTGTTGGAAGCTTTTCATGACTCTCCGGTAACCCGGTTGGTGGGGCTTAAAGCTGCAGTACCCCGCTTTGTGAAGCATGGTTGCATTTGTTAGCAGATTGTTGATTGTTTTTCCATGTTTGTCCATTTCGTTCCTAGGGACTAGGGGCTTACTTGGTTGGAAGCCTGGATGATTTGTGCGGAGAAAAAAATGTTGCCCGAAAGTTGTCTGAAAATACGAAGTAATCTGCCCCTGGTCAAGCAAGTTGAGAGTTATCCGTTTGGTTGGAGGGCCTGGCCCGAGAAAGCTAAACAAATAGGAAGCACATGTTTTCTTGTTTAAGAGAGGTAATTAATTTTTTTCTTAATTAATAATGCCTTAAATATACACAAGAGTAAGCATAAGGTAATACAATAAAATATATCAATTTATTTTATTATTTTTAATGCTCAAAATAATAGTCCTATATCCATAAATAAAAATATAAATAATTTCAAAATACCAAATCAATGCATTTTAAATTAAAATGGTATACATAAAGAAAAATATATATAATTTTAAAATACTAACCATGCGTACACATAAGTAAAACAAATGGATATACATCAATCGGTCGAGATTGATTTTAGGGACTTATTTTATGATAAACATCAATCAGAGCCTTCCTAAAAAATCATAACTGACCGATGCACAAAATGCGGCACCGACATGGACTTGAGTCCCATCCTACGATGGCAAAGATCCATAAATTACGGATCGTGGTAAGGTGAGATCGCATCACCTCACAAATTTACTAAACCGACGATGATGACGACGGACCGCCTGTCCGAGCTCTCCGACGACCTTCTCCGGCGCATCCTCTACTTGGTCCCCCCGAGGAGGCTGCTCGCACCAGCGTGCTCTCGCGGCGCTGGGGCTCGCTGTGGCGGTCGTCTGGCGCCGTTAACCTCGCCGTGCAAGTCGGTAATCAATATTCGTTCACCTCCGAGGAGGCCTTGTTCTCGAAGCAAGAGGCCTTCGTCCGCGGCGCCATGGCTGCGCTCGACGCCACCGAGGTCACCATTACAAGGCTCACCTTGCGTGTGGAGTCCCAGGGCTACGGCGGCGAAACCACCATCAGGCGGTTCCTCTGCAGCAGTAGGACGGACATCAGGCACAACGTCGACGTGGTGGGCGCTGTGGTCTCCCACCAAGCGGCGCGCCGCGTTGAGGGAGTTTTTGCGTCGCCGCCGCCGTTGACGTCTCACACGGCTACCGTTACAATGATCAAGAGAACAACAGTGACAGGCAGTCAGGGACGATGTATAGGCTCACCTCCCTCGCGTCGGAGACCCTCCGCGTGTTGGACCTCACCAGGTGTGGCCTCATGTCGGCCCAGATGGCCGCCTTGCCACTCCCACGGTTGGCAACGCTGCGGCTGCGGTTCTGCTCCGTTGCGCTCCAAGCTCTCCAGGCCTTGTTGGACGCCGCGCCAGAGCTCACCACCGTGCAACTGGAGTCAGTCTGCTTCTTGGGCTGCGCGACGCCACCGGAAACGCTCCACCTAAGCTTCCAGGCTGCAACCACGCTCGTGCTGGCGCTGTGCGGCGTGGAGGTACAAGATTCAGGAGATGGCCGTGGCGGTGGCCGTGGCCGCGGCGGTGGCCGTGGTGGCGGTGGCCGTGGCGGTGGCTGTGCGGTCGCAGGAACTCGCACATGGGCCATCGAGATCGATGCACCCAGGCTGCAATCCTTCAAATATAAGGGTCTCATGCGACGATTCATTCTACGATCGGCAGCACCTAGCAGCATTGCACGGGTGGACCTACACTTCCTCAGGCACGACGACAGCGACAATGAGAAAAAAACAACACGCATGCTCTTCTGGCAGTTCCTGCACAACTTTACCAATGCCAGGACCCTCAAGCTCAAGGTGAGAAACGACCTCAAGGACGTTGCAGCCATTAGTGAGGCCAGGCGTGCCATGCTCCTGTGTGAGTTCCCCAGGGCTGAGCGCCTCGAGCTGGAAGGGACGCATGCTCCCAAGAGCAAGACGGCGGCCGTGGCCATTGCCAACCTGCTGCATTGCTGCCCTGTTCTTGGTGAAATCGTGCTGAAGCTGAAGGTTGCGACAGCCCTCAGTGACAAGGATTCATGGCATGGACATGTTTTCTTGGAAAGGAAAGATAGTTACACCAAGTCCATGGAACAATTCGTGCGTCGCCGGAAATCAAAGACAATCATCTCTACAGAGGATAGCATTTTTGGCAACGATAATAAATATAACGATGTTCCTGGTATCCCGGGTCTCAGTGGGTGCTTGTTCGCCTGCTTGCAGCGCACCGTAACAAGAGTTGGCCTGCAGTTCACATTGGACAACAACTCCAGCTGCCTTGGACTGCGCCTTATCAAATTCTTCGCTAACCATGCTAGGGTTCTTGAAGAAATGTGTATTGACACGGGCAACAAGAAACTATACGACCACCTCAACTTTAATGTGGAAACACAAATGGCACTCGCACCTATGCCTATCTCAGCCACAGCTTCTATCAAGTACACGAATCTGGCGCAAAGTTTGTCGGAATTTCATAGAATTTCTAGAGCATCCCTTGATTCCACAACAGAACTTACCAAGAATACAGCCAGCTTTATGGTGTTACCCCTTCAAAGGATGGAATGCAAGCTTTAATCCAATGTTCCATCATCCAAGATATCATGAATAAATTGTTTCTTCTTTTTTTTTTTATTGTAAAAGACTATTGGAAATGAAATATATATTTTTCTTGATTTGTCCTTGTCCTACGATCGACTTTTTTGCAAGGTTCTATTGACAACGTGCATGCATGTAGAGGACAGCTTGTATAGGTTATTGTTTATATCCTTTGCCAATGTGTTTGGCTTCGAAGTCAAGCACACCAAAAGAAAAACTTAAATGAAGCCTTTAGCTAGCTAGAACCCTGCTTTGTCATAGTTATTATATGATCGAGTTACCATTATTGTGGTTCTAAGAACAAGGCTTTGAAAGGTTGGCTGTTCTAGCAGATGAACGTCCTAATGATTGCCTTACTCCTATTGTCCTAATTCATCCTGTGGGGGTACTTGCTGAATTGGGTGGGAAAATGCAATGTTAAGCACACAGATTCAGTTGATTGTAACCTGAGATGTTAGCTTGTGCTCCATGCATAAAGTCGTTTTTCTGGACCTTACATAAAGTTGCCAATAATGCTTGACTTTTGCACTGAAACATCATAAAGTAGACTGAGTATTGTAGCCTAACTTTAATTATTTATGGTAGCAGATTACCTTTGGATGGAACAAATGCAAGTAGTGTAACTGAAGGAACTCTGCAATCTAGGAAATCAGTGCATAATTTTTGAGTTGTTTTCTGTAGTGCTCGATTGTCTTATAAACCCTGAACTATTAGCTGCTATGCACACTTATTAAATGACATGAAATGCAGTGATTTTCAGAGGTCAGATTGTAGCCGGGGTTTGTAATGGATGGCGGTGGTGAAGTTGCAGCTGGGGAGGAATTGGACTTCCATCTTGGGACTGCTGATGATAGCAGTTCGAATGATGAAAACACTTCATCGAATTCAAGTTTATCATCAGAGCATATTGATACATAGCAATGCACTTGTAAGAAAAAAACACGCCTAGGCGTGATCTAATAACTTGTAAAGCACCCCATATGACTTCATTTTTATTTGATCAATATCGTGGCTGCAAGTTCATGACGATGCTACATGATGATTGACTTTTTCTCCATGTTTAAGAGAGTATATGGTTGGAAAGGTGGCAATGCTTGCATATACTTGCAAAGGTGGCCTTTTCCTTCCGGGGCAGGAAAGTGGCATATACTAATTGTAAGTTGCTTTTACTTTTTTGGTACATCGATTTTGCTATGTATCAAAAAGGTCAAAATAACTAATAATTTATTGGGGAGTATATGGTTGGACAATGAAGCAATTGAGATAACAATCTTACTGTATTGGGGCCAGAAGCATTTGATATTGCCACAAAAGAACCTAGAAGAGTTCAGTAAGGTCAAGGATTACTGGGGGCATCATATCTCTCTAAAAAGTTTAGGCCTGACTATAGTGGGCCTGATTGCCAAACTATGTACAATCAAACATTTAAATTGATGCTGTTCGTTGGGATGAATGAATTTTTAATACTGTTCAACTATTTGCGCTCTGAATTATTTGCTATTAAACAAATGTATACTGAATTTGCAATTGTATTTTGTTCCAAAGAGGCCTGTACACCCAAATCATGACACATGTATTTCAGGACAATGCACAACATATGTTTTATTTCAGACCAATCTCTATTTTGTTTAACATCAAACATCCAAATATTTGTTATTAATCAGAACATTCTCATAAAGGGCTACATCACTTTAGAAATATCTCAGATATTGTGTATATATATATCTACAGTTCACTAGATTATCCAACACCACCTCCTGACGATGGATCCCTGCTGATTTACATCTCATCAAAACTCATTAAATTAGAGGCAATCCTTCTGTAGGCTTATTTAGAGTAGTCCTATGCATAATCTGACAAGAGACCACCAGACAATTTGTTGTGACATCCTTTATGCTTCAATCATATATCCGTACTGCAAAGGTTCCAATAGAACCCTGTATCCTGAGATTAGCAGCAGTTGCCTAGTTTTCCAAATCTTCTTTATTGGACAAGCCTACTGAAAACAAAGGAACAGAGCTTTAGCTCAAAAAAATCATGCAGAAACAAAGTGTTACAAATGAAGTCAATAAATCTATCCATAGCTACCCTTTCCCTCTGGTAAAAATATAAATAACTATATCTGGATTAGACCCGGTGATAAATAACTATTTGTGTGCTTGCGGATATCATCTTCATATTATCATTTGCCGGCATTGCTGCTGGGGTTGACAATTAAGTTATGCTATGGAATGTGTGGTGAACCACTGTGCATATCATGAGTGAGATTAACTCCACTCTTGGTAGTGACACTATGATATAGCACAATCATTTTTAGCGCCATTGTTAGGAGTGAGATTAACTTCATTCCTACTAATGACATTAGGTTCATCAACACCTAACACCTATTCTTTGAGTGCCCCTACCATCGCGTGGTGACAGACGGAACACGAAATGTATCGAGCTAGGACAGGATCGCCAAAGCTATGATAAATAACAACAATTAAGAAGGGCCACACTCTTGTGATACTGACCCCCTGCAGCATTTGGAAGCAAAGGTTGTCTTGATTTAGGGGTATATAGGAAGTTCACATGGGCATTATTCTCGTAAAAAAAGATGCTGGCTATTGCCGGTCCTTAGAAGGTGGAGTAGCTCTCAGGCCTCTAACAGTCGCTAAAAAAAGGCAGTGAGTAATTAGTCTTGAAAACCATATGTGTTTTGCCACCGTCCTCTTATTATATTAATCAAAGCTAGGTACCAAATCTTTGATCAAAGAAAAAAATTGATATATAAAACTACCGAAAAAGCCTCCATCTCCGGCGTCCGTCTAGTTTGGATAGACCTTGACTTCGAAAGCATAAAAGTTTACCCGATGCACCCTCCTCCTTATTTGTCGGCATGGATTCTCTAACTTATCTGAAGGCAAGTCACCAGTGACATACCCCATCCCTGATGCCCTTCATTTCACATCCAACGGTTGAGAGAAGAAAACAACTTTCCTACCACAGATAGAAAAGCCCACCACCGGTGATCTGGCCCAATGTTGCCATCCACAGTTGCTGCCAGCGTGAACTTTTTTTTTTGGATTTTTTTTTTTTTTTTTTTTTTTTTTTTTGACGGAAAGGAAATATTTTTAAACCGTTAGAAGCTCTGTATTTTATTAGAAGTGCCTCTCAATTATGTAACGTGTTAGATTGTCAACGTTCGTATTCGATTATGTAACATGTTAATAACATGATATTTTAAATCGTTGGCATTCCGTTCGAGTACGTAACGTGTTAACAACATGTATATTTTAGATTGTTGAAGTTCGCGTTTGATTATATAACATGTTAATAACATGATATTTTTAAATCGTTGGCATTCCGTTCGATTACGTAATGTGTTAACAACATGTATATTTTAGATCGTTGAAGTTCGTGTTTGATTATATAACATGTATATTTTAGTTGTTGATACTTTTTTTTTTATGTATATAACACATTTTTAACTGAGCATGTGAATTAAAAAATAGACCGTTTGAATTTGTATTTATATGCTTTATGAGTTGTTTTAGTAGGATACAATATTTATGCACATTCACGGAACGGAAAAGGAAAAAAGAACGGTAGAGGAAAGGCGAGAAACGAGAAAAGGTGTGGTAAGGAAGACACATAGATTAATAAATAGTTAAATTAAAAATCTATAAAAAAAAAAGAATCAGGTTTATTTAAGGTGAAGTAAATATGGTAACATATAGAATTGCTCATTGAAAATACTTAAGTAAAAATCTTATTTAATGTTTCTATGAAAAATACATAGTAAAACTCTCTTTTATTTCTCTATTTTCATATACAATAGTTCTATACGGGCGAACTACAACTGGGCTTTGCCATTTAGGTTGAAAAAGTTGCTTCTTGTATCAACCGTTGGATGTGGAATGGAGGGCCTCGGGGCATAGGATAAGTCACCGGTGACTTACCTTGAGTAAGTTAGAGAATCCACGCCTCTTATTTGTTTGCCGCCCGGCGCCCGCTAGCCACTTTCTTCTCCATGTGCCGCACCCGTCTCCACTTGATCCCACACTAGTGGTGCCGTGCTACCCTTGCCGCAGCTTCGCATTGCTGCTCTCCAAGATGGAGCCACGCCCCTCATCCAGCTTTTGCTGCCGTGCCTATTCGCGCTCCCTCCCTCCTTGGTGACCTCCATGGCACCGGGTAGGTGGGTCCTTCCATGATCTTGAGCCCACTTCCTTCTCCTCCTTGTCCTTTGGATTTAAGCTCTTCTCCTCCTCCTCTAGATCTATGGTTTGCGGCGGTGGCTAGGGATCCAACAAGATCTGGGGGATCAAATCTTGCCATGTTGCAATGGTTTTTTCGGACGTTGCGGTAGGTTGACGTTGTAGTAGTACTGATTTGAGATGTATGTAGCATGTTTCAGCCGCTTCAATTGCAATGTTGTAGTAGTTGTTACATGTTTGTTTAAATTGTTGTTCGGTGATGTTGTAATAATATGCTCATCTTGTTTTAGCTTCTTCATCACGATGTTTCATCTGTTTTTTATTTTGTTGTTGCAATAATATGTCCAAGGTGTTTCAAGTTCCTTCATCCCCATGTTGCAGCTGTTGTCCCCTTTTTGTTTGAGGCAATATACATGTCCATGGCGTTTCAACTCCTTCAACCTATTGTTACAACGCTTTGCTCGGTGTTAAGTTGCTTTGTCCTACTATTGCAGCGACAGGGGGCTGCTCGGGTGGGGGCAGATCCCGTCGCGTCTTGGGGGACGGGGTGGGTTCCTTGCGTGTGGAGCGGAGGAAGGGTGGTTCCTTTCTTCTCCTCCGGGGGGGGCTCCCATCTTAGCTATTGTACTAGGTAAATGCCCGTGCGTTGCAACGGGAACAAAATAATGCCACAATAATTTGAGTTTCAATGTGTGTTCCTTAGGAAAAAAAAAAGTGAACAATGATGTCCATAGCTGAATATAATGCATGGCTGACTGAAATAGCCAAGTCTATTGTTCACATGATAACCTATAAAAGTGTATTCATCCACAATGAATAATCATACATCTGTAGCTATCATTGTATATGCAGAGTGGTAGATCAATCATCAATATATAAGACATATAAGAAAGGACTGCTACTTGCTTAGTTACTGAAGCATCACTTGCCTGAAAAATGAGCATACACAAACAAAAGCTTTCCACAAGTCTTCGGCAAAGTATCTGGGCTTCAAGCTTTTAACAGCATCTATTAATCTCCAATCTTCAAAAGTAAGTAGCTAATTTTCACATTAGCTATTTTTTTCTACATGGGATCTTATATCTTACTACTGTCAGAGTGCACTTTTTGGCCCCTTTCAAACTGAAATTTAGTTGTTGATGGATCATATCCATTGCAGGAGACAAAGTAAAGCCAATCATAATCCTGAAATAGGCCTATTCAGCAACCTTGAATCATTCGAGTGATCCTTCACTGAAAAGAAAACAACCAAGTTCAGCCATGACAGTTAATAGTGGCATTGTACTGAAAGGCCCAAGAAGGATTATAGGCATAAGTAGGATCTACACTCTTTTTTTCTTTTTGTTTTTTTGAGAATTAGCCGAAGCTTATATTACTCATGAATAAACAAGGGACTTGTAAAAAGATGCCCAGGTTGAGCAGCCATACACTCCCAGTAAATTTGTGAAGTAAAATAGAATTGAAAGAAAATTAAACTGAATTGTGTATAGTTTCTACCATGTTGCAGGCAGATATGGAGAGTGATCTGTCGAACTATCTTAGTGTGGCGTGCAGGGCTGTATATATGGTTGTTTAGAAGTCACCAAAACATTAGACATCCAGAAACTTGTTTTAAATATTCAGACAACAGAAAATTCTATGTCTATGTAATGTTGTCAAGCTATCTAAAACTTGTTTTAAATATTCAGACAACGAATTGCACCGTAGAATCCCAGCACTACAACAGATTCCACATTTTCTTTCTTATAGAGCCAAACGACAATCAATTGAACATTATTGTCATCAAAATTCATAGGGGTGATGCCTGTTTCTGTCTAGTAAGATACTCATTACTACAAGCAGCACTTTGAAATTTCCAAGGTGAGGGATAAAGGACAGAACAGAACTCACATTCTGGCATGTCTTGACCTTCATCTCTGCGTTGGAGGACCAGTTCAACAACTCCTGAACAGAGGCCAGCCAATTGCATATCATCAGCATCTGATCATTGAAGCAACCAAATTTCCCAAATCCAACAAAGTGTCTCTACTCTCTAAACTCGTTTGTTTCGTCGCCACAGGTAATTTATTTAGATAGGACACCAACCCTGAATTCAATAAATTAGCATATACATCCGAATTCAGTAAAGGTAGCAGATGCATATGAAATTCCCATACTGGTTCCATGCAACAGGTTAGAAGAAATAGTGCACTATTGTGTGTGGCGACTGGCGAGACCATTGAATTTTAGTCATTTTAATGTAAAGACAGAATAAATACATTATACTATTACAGGAGCAGAATATAATTTAAATTGAATGAAGGCAATATCAAGATATAGCTTACTATAGTTTAAACCGTCAAAAATTGTAGACACTGTGGATAGAATCCCTCTGCGACATTCTATCCAACATAACTCCATTGCCTTGTCATTCTACAATTTGATTTCAAAAGTAGGACACCAACCCTGAGAAGAAACCAACCTTTGTTATGATATCCTATGATAACCTTTGTTTTGTCAATGTTAGGCTTCAAGTCAAGAGCACAACAAAAGAAAACTTATCGTAAGTTTTTAGCTAGAACACTACTTTAAGATAGTTAATATGAGTAATGATTATGGCGGTTCTAATAAGAAAAAAAAAAAAAACAAAGCCTAGGGTTTGACGGTCTACATCAAGGAAAATCATTGCTATATTATTTTTTATTGAAGATAAATATAAGGTGTCACGCACATGACACGGGCAGCGAAATTCGGTGGAGGAAACGGGCCAACATGGACCCAAAGAGGAGGCGCCACTGCGCTGCCGCTGCGCCAGGTGGGCCTTACGGCGTGCCCTAGGGTATGCGCCATGAGGAGAAGGGGGGCGCCGTGGCCGCTGTCGTCGGTTCTACCATCATCACCGACAACTACCATATTGAGTCCATGTTGGTTTAGGAAAGAGTTGGTTAAGATAGGGAGGCGACTTTTGTTTTATGGAAAGGAAAATCCAAATCTAAGAATATCCGAGAGATTGCTTAGTGACCAAGTCTCATAGAGGGACTATAATAAATACTAAGTCGTTGTAATCAAGAAAGAAATAGACGAAAGACTAAACTCTACCTCTCAAGCGGTCTCTCTCTCTCAACATGGCCTTGCAAAAGGAGATTTTTTTTTATTTTATTTTTTTATAATGGCGCGTATAGGTGCCCCTTTGAACCGTGGGGTCACCTGAACATTGTGGCGCCCCCGTTCGCCTTCCTCCCCAATCCCCACCACGCTGCCGCTTCGCGCTAGGGTTTTACCGCCGACGCCGATCCTCGCCGCATCCGCAAATGTGGATCAACCACACGGCGCAAATGTGCTTCAACCACCACACGGGCGGTGGCGGAGGTCGACGCCGGGCCTCCCACCGCCGCCTTCCACGGCGGCGGCCGCGCTCCACGCCGCCGACCAGGTCCGTCCATTCCAGCGTCCTGCCGGGCGCTCTGGCGTTTTTCTCCGGAATCTCACCGCGCAAGCCACCAATCGCCGCGACGCTTTCCTCTCGGTTTTCAGTTCCGGGCTTGTGTGTCGCCGTCTTCCTCGTGTGTGTCTCACACACCGCGCCGGCAACACCCCCGACCTGCCTTTTTCGGACTCCGCCTCCGGGATAAGAACCCGCAGCCCGGCCTCGCATTTCGCACCGCGAGGCTGTTTGTGAGGGGCGGCGGATTCGGTTGCACGCCGTCGTTGGGGGTGGCTCCGTGCGGTGCCGCCCGAGCTCCGGGCGAACAGTTCGTGGAGGTGAGGCGGAGTGCTCCTCCTCTTACTCCTCGCCATGGCGGATTGGAACCGAGCGAGGGAGGTGAAGAGCGACCCTGAGCAGTCCGGCGGCGCTTGGCGTCCTCCTCTTCCTCGGCGTGAGTTTGTGGAAAAGTTTCTATCATCTAAAAGAGTTTGTGGCAAAGTTTTTGCTGTTTTTTTTCCCAAAAAAAAAAAATGGAACTTACGTGCGAATAAAAGAAAGAGAATTAGCCTGTGAATAATAGCATGTTGCGGGTCTAAGATAATAGATGTAACCTTCACTATTCACAGGTCGATTTCTCGTTGTCCAAATTTTATCTGCAACTCAACTTTTTCATGATGGTAGATAAATGCATACTCTGTCCATGTATAGGTCTAATCTGTTGCACAGACGTTTGCTAGTTCATTTCTTTTCATGGGATACGAGAGTATCTGAAGGCGGTGTAGTACAAGAATTGCCCTCGGGCTACCTGTTGGTCCTGGAGCAAACCCACCGTCGTTGGCAGTGACCAACCAAATCCACAGCACCGTCGACCAAATTCATGGAAATCATGGTGGACTGACGACGACCAAATGCACGGCAAGTAATGGACATGTTAAAGTTAATCTTGCATTCGATTGTGATGACTCTCTCTCCTTGAAGTCAAAATCACCTTTGCAACCACTCAGAAATCATAATACTAGTTAGTTTTGTTCATCTAGGGAGAAAGCTGAGATGGAGTAAGCACAAAGCTAGGAAATGCCTGCCTGAAAATTCAGGTCAATGATCTGCGGTGGCTGCTTGCTTAGTCCTCTGCTAGTATGGTTGGTCGTCCTCAATTCGTCTACTCCTACAATGAAACACATATTTGCTAGTGAATGGATGGATCCGTCGTAGAGAGTATTGGTATGATCTCTAGCTACTGCTACTCTGCAATAGCACCTAGGAGTACAGTCAATGAGACGCTAGGTACCTGGAGATCTTCAGTCTACATCGGAGTACCGAGTGATCATCAGCTTAATCAAGAACAAGAATATTGCATTTATATTCTGGAACTGCTTGCAATTCAAGGCTGCGGTTTTGCAGGTTCATCTGGCAAACCCTTGTATATATTCCTTAATTTGCAGGGCCATCCAGATTAATTACCACCTCTGAACGCTTGTAGGACCATTCGGTTTTCGAATTGTTATAGTGACACTGCCAGAAGAATAAAATGATTACAGTTCAGAGGGCTCTTGAACGTGAGAACTTGGCTGACCTCTTTCAGTTACCTCTTTCTCAAGTTGCCTTCTCTCAGTTTAAATCAGTTCAAATTTTGTCTGAACAATTTGTTTTAATGATAATGTGGACAGATGGTTCTATGTTTGGGGATCAGATAAGTATGCCTCTAAGAAAGTTTACAAAATTCTGATTGGCAATTCTGATATTCACAGCTGCTTTAGATGGTTATGGAAATGCAAATGTCAACCTAAGCATCAAGTCTTCTTCTGGCTTCTATTGGTTGACAGACTTAGCACCAAGAATAAATTAAGAAGGAGAAATATGCAGTTGAACTCCTTTTATTGTGCTCTTTGTAATGAATTGGTTGAGGAATCGGTTGATCATCTCTTCCTAAACTGTCACTTTGCCAGAATGTGTTGGAACATTATTACTGTTGACATCCCTCTTGGCAGCAGTTTTCCAGAGGATGTAAACATGTTGAAAGCCCCGATTAATTCTCAGTTCTTCATGGAGGTCATTGTGATTATGTGCTGGACAATCTGGTCTGCAAGGAATGGGCTTATCTTCAGAGTTAACTTGGGCTTAGAACTTTCAAAAAAAAAAAAAAAACTTGGGCTTAGAAGACTGCAAACGCTTCAAAGAGCTGGATCTGCTCAAGTTTAGAGTCAACCCTGGCCAAGATTCTTTTTTACCTCATGGATTCAAAATTGGCTTTAGACTCTGCTCTCGAGGATTTATTTTGTTTTTTTTTGGTTTCCTGAATGTAATCTTTGGAAACATCTCTTCTTTGCTCTTCTTTTCTAGTTTGTAACTCTGGTTTTTTTTTCTTTCTAATAATAATCACTATAGGGACCTCAGCCGCTCCATATCTATACCTAATGATAAAGAGAGAAAATTTCAGTCCCACCTTTTTTTTCATCTTTTTTTCTGCCACCGTTTTTCTGCCCGAAAATTTCTGCCGTCCGCCTGCCCCTCCCCTCCCGAACTAGGAAACAAGATCTCAGAACACCGATAGAGGCGGAATCGTGAGAATTCAGGTGTCCCAAGCCAATTCCAAATCCATCAATTTTCCACTCCCCCTTGCCTACACGCAAGAGTCCGAGTATGGAAAGACCAGAAGTTTTAATCCCAGAAGAGGGAATATAAACAACGTCCAATCGAATCTCAAAAGAGGCATCAACAAAATACAAGAGAAGTCGCATCGGCCGTGCTCAACCCAAACACAACATGGACTCTGGCTAATATAGCATGGAGGTCAATGCAGTCCGCGCCGCCGCCCAGCTACTGGAGGTCAATGCAGTCCGCGCCCAGCCGCGCGCGAGGAAGACGCCGCCCCTCGCAGCACGTCGCCGCTGCCGAATCCCACCACCGGATCTCTGGCCAGCCACGTCCCTGCTTTGCTCCGCCGTACCCTGCTGCTGCTCCATCTCCGCTCTCCTTACCTGCCTTGCCTGAAGCCTGGCGGCGCGGCGGCGGCGCAGCTCCTCACTATTGTTCTCTCCCTTCCGTTGGCTAGGCAATGGGGAGAAGCAGCTGCGCACCCAGTTAATCTGAGCCAAGGCATCCGAGGTTGCCTACCCATGTCATCCCATCCATTGGGCAGTGGGTCCGGCCTGTCATAGGCCCAGCCCCACCCCTCCTCTTCCGTGCACAAGGTTCACGTGAATCACAGAGGCAAAAAGGCTGAGTCCACCGATCAGTGTTGAAGACGATGGAACAGTACCGGTCTGACTAGCCACGCGTCAGCCATAAGAAAAATGCTAGACACATCTAAAAAGGTACACACAGTATATTAGAAAGGTAAGTAAATATTGCCAGAAAATTTCCCCCAAAAATTTATAAACTAGAATACTCATAAATCATATTTAGGTAGTTCCTATCCATTATAATTTGGTAAAAATTTAGAAAGAATTTGCATGCTATCCATATGTGCTTTATTTCTTTCTTACATAACGTTGAGTAGTATTCGGATTTCTTTTTCTACACTCATCAGAGTAGTTCATATTTTGGTGCATTATTTACAATCGATCAATATTTTATTTCCCCGTTGCATCGCACGGGCACTTTTACTAGTCTTTAAAAAAGATGACAGAAGAAATAAGGGATGGACAGATATCCATCAAAACAAAAAGAAAATACATTCATTCAGCTATCATTGTCCTTAAGTCTGAACTTCTATGATCCTATGACACGAGTTATGTTTTCGCAATCTTTTGGAACTTCGAAATGACACGAGTTATGTTTCTCGTGTACACTAGTGACGTATCTATCTATAACCCCTATAAAGACAAGACCCACTAGCTACTTCTCTCGATATGCAAGCATGTCACCTCACCATCCCACTAACACCCCACTAGCATGCCACCTCACCAGCCCACTAACCCTTCCTTACGCCATGTCATCAACATGCCCCACATGTCTATGGGCATAAAAAAAGGTTATAACTCATTAACCAAAAAAATAAATTAAAATTTGATTACACCATTAAATTTATTTTAATAAATCCTTTAAAACAAGATCTCATATGGATATATTTTGATAAAATTATAAGTGGGACCCGCTGGTATAGAGAAAAAAAAAAAAAAGAAAAAAAAAAAAGGGAAAAAAGATGAAAGAAAAGAATTGGAGGGTGATAATATTGTAACTCATAGAATTCTCATTCATACCCATGGCAAGCTTGCTGGGAATTCCTCTAGTTGAGTATACATGCATATAACTACTTAATGATCGATTTGAATCGTTGCTTCTAGTTGATCTAAGATATTTTTCAGGGACGGTAGGTTCAGAACTATGGACTTTGTTGTAAAAGTTGGTTTGCTGAATTTACAGGTAGTTAAATCTATGTGGCTCGCTACTACATCAAGGTAATCTATCATCACAAGGTGTGCTCATTTTGTCACATTTCTTTGTTCTTACTTATTTCTCTTCATGCACATATTATGTGTCGACACCGTATGTATGGAACCTACTGGTTTTGCTTCATGCAAAATTTAGTGTTTCATGCTACTATAACAGATTGATTGCAATAGAAGCTTTCATAGTTAACAAGACATGCATCTCTGTCATACTATAATACAACCATGTGCACTGATGCATTCCTGCAAAATTGGATTCTTCTCATCAGGATTTTTCTATATGAAATTCCTTTGAGCTGTCAGGCTTTAACCCCTTTAGATTCAGAACCGAAGATTAAATTTGCCTGTTGTCAGAGCATATATGTAAATCAATTTTTACAAAACCAACCCCAATTGTTTAGAACCAATGATCAGACTGAACTGCCTCTTAGCATGTGCTTCAATTTTTGAGGAAGTAATAGTTATAGACCCCTTCAGCTTCAGAACCAAAGATGGAATTGTCTGTGGCAGAGCAAATATGTAAATCAATTGATTTTCTACGAAACCAACCACCGTATTATATGCATCACTAAGAAGTTACCTGAATAGCAGTGAAGTTTCCTATATCATTCAGAGGTAACAGTCATTGACCTTCAATACTTAAATTCCTGTATAGATATGCAGATTGGATGTACTAGCACATTCCAATAGCTAGGGGATGTACTAGCACATTCCAATAGCTAGGGCAATTAGTTACATGTGAGCCATACTTGATTCTGCTTTGGCCTCTATAGTCCGATAGCTCCATCACAGTTGAGATGCATGTTTTATAAATTCTATATATGCTTACTGTACTCTCTATAGATACATAGTTGGTAGATCCTTTGGATGGATGAGTTTAATACGAAGTTGTACCAAGAGATTACTGAAGAGAGAGACCTAGAGATCTTCTGTTAGGATGGTCCAGCTACGGTTGTGTTACATTGACCTCCTTAGGCACTTGTTAGAATCGTGTTGTATGTTTGTCTAAACTCTTCTACTTAATACAATGACTCAAATCTTTTGCATATTCGACAAAAAAAAAAAAACATTTATATGAAATTGTACCAAGTTTATTTAGTGTTTCTGTATTCTTACACTACTATAGAAATCATTTTGCGAGACACGGCCAAACTTAACCGTGGTGGGAAATATGTTTGCCCGCCATGGTTAATGCCCCGATTTACCGTGGCGGATAACATAAAAAGATGCATCACGGTTAATAACCTATTAATGTTATTAACCCCCATCGCCACCCTCCTTCCCCGCCTCCTCTCCCTCCTCCCCCGCTGCAGACGCCCTGGAAGCTCGAGGGCAGCAAGATCCACAAGCGGCGTGTCCCCTCCCTCTCCGACGGTGCTCGGGGGTGGCCGGATCCGCGACAACGCCCCCTCCCTCTCCGGCCGGGCGGCGGCGCTGTGGCGTGTCCCCCTCCCTCTCCGGCGGTGCTCGGGGGTGGCCGGATGCGACAACGCCCTCCCCTCTCCCTCGGCCGCGCCGGGGTGGCCGGGACGCGGCGGCCCGCCCCTCCTCCCTTCCCAGCGGTGGGCGGACTCGGGGCGAGACCAAATCCGTGGCGCCGCCCCACCCCCCCCCTCTCCGCCGCCGAGGCACCCCGTGGTGACGGGGATCCGCCCACGACGCGCCCGCTTTGCTCCCTCTCCGGTGGCTAGGCACTCGGGGTGGATGGATATATGGTGGCGCCCCCTCACCCCTCTCCGGCCCGGCCGCCGACGGGGCGGTCGGATGCGGGCGGCGGCGGCGCGGGCGCGCCTCTCCTCCCTTCTCGGCGACGGCGGTGCTCGGGCGGCCCGGATACAACGGCGCACCCCCTCCTCTCCGCGACGGACAATGCTAGGGGTGCGTCCGGTTCTGTGGCGGCGGGTGCGGGGATCCAACGGCAAGAAGCCGATTGGGCCCAGCAAGCCTAAGATTTGGGCCTAGGTTAGTTTTTTTAATCATTTAGCGCGTCGGGCACAAAGCGCCCCCACGGTAACCGTGACCATACCATGGTGGCAGGCACCCACGGAAAATCAAATATGCCCGCCACGGAAGTTATTAGTTGTGTTAGTTTAAATCACTAAAGTGACTTGTTATAGACGCCCTCACCCCTCGATCACATATTTTTGGCAGTGTCAGAGACAAAAGCTGTCATCCTTCTTCATTTGGTCGAGGACTTAATTATATTAGTTAACTAGACTATAATTATAGTGCAGAACAAAGTCTCAGTCTCAGTGGTCTGGGCGTGTTTATTTTCTTGACACACTCAACTATGATAAAGAGTGTGGCAGTCCAATCAGGATAAAGATTGATCAGTCCATATGCTATATATAGAGAGATGATCCCGATTGACGGATCCATGCATCACCTGGCCGGCCTATTATTGCTACGTTACATCCACTCGCACTAGCTGGCATACGTACGCAAGACAGCAACTAGCTGCGTCCCCGTGCGATTGCAATTGCGCTTTGAACGATCTAAACCGGCTTGCACACATCAGCAGCTCGGTGGGATTTGATGACGCAGTGCTAAGTTGCGGCATCGCACGCGCGCCAGCTATTAATTGAGACGTACACCATGGCTACTAAGTATAGGCCGTTGCGTATATGATTTTTTACTATAAATCTAAGTGTAGATAATGTCTTGATACACTACTGCTTTTATAAAGTATTTGCTGATATGCACCATCATCTCTCGAATGTGCGCACACTACAACAAAACACATTTTCAGAGATCGATGGACAGAGCAATCATCTTTATCTAATGGTCTCTGTTAAAATGGAACATTTACGTAAAACCCCTAAAAACTGAGTTCTTTTCTAGAATTTGAAAACAAGACCTTGACGCCACACAACATTTCACCGCTAGTATACACTACGGCATTGTTTAGTTACACTTTTAACTTCCAAGTGTTTACAATCTCTCTCCATCACATCACATTAAATACACCAAAAGTTATATGTTCGAATATAAAATGTAGGTAAACAAAGTAACTAATTACACAGTTTAGATGTAGATTACGAGACGAATCTTTCGAGCCTAGTTACACCATGATAGGATAATATTTACCACAAACAAACGAAAATGCTACATGAATGCCACGGGAGTTCAAATTCTAACTTTCTAAGTGTAACTAAACAAGGACTACATTATCATTTGTGAGTATTTATAGAATTTGTTCTCTTTTTTTATTAACATTTTATAATCTTGTATTTGAATGTTTCAGCCAATATGACATAAAATGAGCACATTATCAAAATATATTCTATGATATAGTCTCTCTGTTTAAAATTATAGTTTACTTTGGCTTTTTAGATACATTGATTTTGCTATCCACCTAGTTATACACTATGTCTTACATAGTAAAAAAATGGATCTAGAAAAGCAAAAAGTGAACTACAATTTAGAAACGGAGAGAGTATCTAATAATACTAATTTTATGTCATAGATCTTGACAGAAATTTCGGTTAAAGTTTAAAAGATTTGACTTAAGACAACTTTAGAAATATATATTTATTTAGGAATGGAGGGAGCATTATGTTTAGCATGGATAAGACAGAATTTGGCCTTTATTTGAGTTAATCGGGGCGGGGACGAAGGGAATTTGGCCTTTTATCTTAATCTTAAAGAGTTAAATATAATTCTGTTGAACAATTAATGTTTTGGTTGAAACTGACTATAAACCAGCCGCTTTACTTTAACGAAAGTAGAAAAGAACAGAGCAATGAGACCCCATTTGAATCCGACCAAACCAACCCAACTCAACCCCAAAATGATAAATGCGAGCGACTTCCAAACATGTGCGTCCATGCATGCATATTCTCCAGCTCGATGCGGTGAGGGCTCCGCGCACATATCCATTATTTCATCCTCCACGCGCTTTTTCGAGATGCAAAAGGCAAAATAAAATTCTCAGTCGTCAGTCACTCAGTCACTCCCACTACTACAATAAATCTTTTACAAGGCGTTTATGTTTGATTGATCGTGGAGGTTTTTGAAAACAAACGCCATGGTTAATCGAGTCATTAACCGTGACGGTTATAAGGACCGCCACATAAAATCTATTAACCATAGTAGTTTTTATAAGGAAACCGCCACAATAAATAAAGCCCAAACACCAAAGAAACCCTAGAAAAAGCCCATCTTGACTCGATAACGGTGCTCGCGTATATAAACGAAACTAGGGTTCACTCCTCACCCTCCTCTCCCTCACTCTCCTCCTCTCGCGCCCTCACCGAAGCCACCCTTGCGCCCCTATCTCTCTCCTCTCCTCCACACGGCGGTACCCCTCCCTTCATGGTGGCGCCACTCTACTCTCTCCCGGCGGCGCCCTCCCCTTCCCCTCCCCCTCCCCCTCGCCTCGCGGGCCACACACGGTGTGTGGTGGCGCGGCTGGGCGAGCCACCACGTGGACCGGCGGCGTGTCTCACGACACGGTTCCACGGAAGGCCCCCACATGGACCCGGCAGCGCGACTTCTCCCGGCGGCGTCGGCCCGCAAGCCGCTCCCGCTCTAGATCCGATCCAAGCGGCGGCGGGGCACAAGCTGCGCCCCGGCGACAAGTGGTGGCACGTTGGAATGCTCCCAACAGCGTCGGCGCCTCCTCCCCTCGCTCTAGATCCGGTCCACGACGGCGGCGGCGGTGGCGTGCCTCCTCGAAGTGACTCGGATCTGGTCCGGGGCGGCGGTTTTGCGGCAGATCCAGCCCGTTTGGGTTTGTCTAGTTTTTATTTTATTAACCGTGGCGGTTATTTGGTGGTCTAAAACCACCACAGTTAATTGATCGATTAATCGTGATCTTTCCTCGGTGGCGGTT
Source organism: Hyparrhenia diplandra (assembly GCA_015847255.1). Lineage (NCBI taxonomy): Eukaryota > Viridiplantae > Streptophyta > Magnoliopsida > Poales > Poaceae > Hyparrhenia > Hyparrhenia diplandra. The sequence continues at coordinate 152,357 of JADLZK010011094.1, forward strand.
CCAAAACCGTCATGGTTAATCCAAAATAACCGCCACGCTTAATAAATCGTGTAGTAATGTCCCCTCACTCAGACCTCACACTCTAGTCTCTACACTAACATCATGTCAGTTTCTTGACCCCTTCATCCACAAAAAACAGAACTTGATAAGCAAAATAAGGCCTTGTTAATGAAAAACCGTCATAAGTTTATTAATCAGGAGGATGTTCCTTGAGTAAGTCTTGTGTGGGAAAAAATTATAGAAACTAGTGCATCAACCCGTGCTCTCAAGACGGGTTAGAATCTCATGTGAGATATAAGCATTAGTTATTGTTTAATATCGGTAGATAATAAGATTACTCGTGTTAAATTTTTAATTTTGTCTCTTTGTTTATTTTCTAACAAAATAGGTATAATAGATATTTGGTATTGTCCATCTTTTTTTATAAACTTATCAATCACTCATGTATTTCCTTTTCATCTATATCTTATGATATAATGACAATCTAAATTTTAATTTTCAATTATTTGCCTTATTAATTGCTACATAAGTAATTTACGTCATACACTGCATGTTTGTAAATGGACACTTTAAATATACTTTATGTTGCTTAAGATTAGTTTCAAGCTTGATGGAAGATCTAGGATGGGTAACAGTGTTAACCTCAAGAGAATATTAACATTTGAGAATTATAGTGACTATTTGCACCTAAGGAATCTTAGCCACTTATAGTAGGCACTATCCTACCCACTTGTCAAGATATTTGAATTTTGTTGCCTAAGAATATTTTATATAGTAATGGTTATCATATTTATAAAAATATGTCAAATGTTTTAGTTAAAGTTTATAAAGTATCTAAAGTAAAAAAATATATAAATTATATGTCATAGTTAGTATTAATGTAGGAAATATTTTTCATGTTTACTAAAATGTAACACAATTGTTCATTCCTCATGTATATATGCACATGTATTTGACCTGTATAAAGTCATAATATGTATGTTTCCGTTAATCAAATTTAGCACAATTAGTATAAGTGGATAAAATAAAATATATATATGCTTTAGGGTTATTCAAATATTGTTCAAAATATTTCCATCCAAAAATATTGTTCAAAATAAAATATTGATAATATAGATGTAGATGTAAGAACATATTTTTCATTATTGTAACGTTAGAAGTGACAATTTAGACGTAAATTTAAGAGCTTACATATACATGGATCCAATAGAGATTCATGGGTTACTTTATATTCACGTTCATAGATGTGTGGAATTATTTAGAAAAATAGCTTAGATCCTATGGCTATCATTATCAATCCACGAAAAAAGAATAGCGCGCTATAGCGCGCTTATCGCACGCCAATTGAAACACCGCTACAATATTGCCATTTTTCGCGCTATCGGCGTTATTATCATGCTATAGCGGCCGCTATTGCATGTGTGCCTTTATGGATGAATTGTGAACTTTAGTTGAGAGAACATGTTGGTTGGATTGTTGTGTGAACTAAGAACTTATTTTTCTTGTATGCCTTCAAGGCTATGGATTGTAGGCACCATGAACTCATGGATAATCTTTTTTATCACTTAGCAATGTCATGTATCAATGTATGATATATGCATTCAAGATAAAACATGTTTTCATGTTCCTTTTTTTTGAATCAAATAATAGCGCTATAGCAGCAGCACCGACCCTAGCGCTACTGCGCTATAAGCGCGCAATAGCGGTGGATAGCACCCGAGACGGCTGACCCTATTTTGCATAGCCCGCGATAAAAACGTGGTTATCAATGCTAATTATTGTCTAAATTTCATACTTCTGTTAGAATTTCTAGGGTAACATTTTTCTAGTGGGCCTCATAAGGAGTAACATGGACGCTTCATTGGGACCTCTATTTAGAATTCATGTGATTTATATTTTTGTATCTCAAATTAAATAGTGGAAATATACTCCATGTGTCATCATGAACCTATACATTAAATTCAACTTTTAATTTGACATTGCTTTTATCCACTTGCTAAGTTGAAATTCTAGTTCCTGTCGTATGCTTTATTTGCAGTTTTAAACTTCTATTTTTGCTAAAAAAAACATTATGGGTCCTATGTTAGTCTCTGGACCTTACAATTCTATAAATAGATGTTTCAGCTTGCGGGACAACACTATCACATAATTCTATTTGCAATAGAATTGCTTAACACAATATGGCATGCTTAAAATTGAATTACCAATATTTTGTTTTGAATAAATAGAAATACCAATATTGGTAAGACAATATATTCGAACCAAAATTATAAAGTTTCTTAGAAAATGAACCGTGGAGTTTTAATATTAATATAACTTAAACTAAGTTATCACTGTCGTTGTTATGTTGCTTGTGGAAGTAACATTTTTACGCACTTGATAAATTATTTAAAAAATTTTATACTAAATTTTTCTCTTGATGCTTTTTTTGTATCTATGTATTATTAAGACATATTTTTATATTTTTGTTCAGTTTTAGGATGGTCATGGCGAGCAATTTAGATGCCAATTAAGTGTATTTATTTATATTTTACTTCATAATTGCATTTATGGGTAATTTGAATGCATCCATGGGTTAGTTTACATTATATTTCCTAATGTGAGATGTGGACAATTTATAAAAAAAAAGTATTTGGCAGTTTTTAAGTTATCTTTTGTAATGACAAATGTGTGTAATTTAGATACAAAGTTAGGCAGATATTTTGAATAATTTAATTTTATAACCGAGGAATGGGGTAATTTAAATGCAGCATATTGTTTTGATTTATTTTTCGTAACTACAAATGTGAATAGTTTAGATGCACATTGGAGGTTTTACTCTATGTATTCTTTATATAATGGTAGATGTGGACTTTTGATGTAAAACAAATAGATCCCATGACTATTATTGACGATGATGGTTGGAATCTACCAAACTAAAGGCTAGATGTTTATAATTATTTTAGTATTCCTAAATATTATTGTTTTGTAATGTACATGGTCCAATTATTCATGAGACTCCATTAATTAATTTTTTATCAATGTAAATATGTATATGGTTATATATTATTTTTGCAAATTTACTTCATTTACTTATGTTCATCTACTAATAAAATACTTTGGTATCATGTTTATGGATTATATGTGGATCATTAAATAACATATGACAATGTAATTCAAATATGATTTCCACATCGGCTCGAAAAGTATTACTAAAGAATGTGTTTTTCAAAGCAATAAAATATAGGCAAAAAAAATCAGAATGCAAATGTTGATTAACATTGTTTGCTCTTCCTTTTGGAGTATGCACCTTTTTCACATAGGTCGTCTCTGTCTTATCATCTACTCCTATCTAATTAATAAACATAATCTACATCCCTCCTTCAATCCAATCAATAAACATAGGACATGTTTGATATTTACTTTAATTTGCATATGTATATGGCCAAAACTGTGAAACAGAGATTGGCTAGGGTGCATGATAGTATGAGCGATCGGGAGTGGCATACCTGCAGCTTAGTGGTGACGTGAGACTTGCCTATGCCAACAATGTTGATGGAAATCTCGCCGTCCGCCGAATATCACGCATTCAGCAAGAGCAACGTACCTATAGCGCAAAAATATAGCATACTTATAGCTCCACCCAAGCATTGACAAAGGAAGCCAACTTTAGCTACAACATGTTTTTTAGATCTTAGTTAGTGGTTTATAACTTTATATACGGAATATAAAAACCTGTACCCCCAACCTTACATATATTGAGATCGATTGGGCAATCGAAAGAACGATTACTACTGCAAAGAAGCTCACCTATAAGCTATTCATCGCATAGGAGATGGAAAGAAACGGCAAGGCTGATCTGCCATGAAACAGCAAGGACAACACACTGCAGGATTAAGGTTGATTCACTTACCCTGATTCATCGAAGCTTCTGTGGCCACCGCCGCCAGCGGTGCTTGGCTAGTGCAACGTGAGATCTATTGATCACGTACAGGAGATGGAAAGAAACGGCAAGACTGATCTGCCATGAAACAGCAAGCTAGGATGACACACTACAGGATTAAGGTTGATTCACTTACCTTGAATCATCGAAGCTTCAAGACGGCCGCTGCCGCTAGCGGCACTTGCTAGTACCACGTGAGATAGGATGGGATGGAAATATAACCTTTTTTTTTTTTTCTTTTCAGTTAGATCTATTATACACGTGAGAGGCAAGTTTCCCTGATATGCAAATACAACGTGACTTGAGATAGGATAGGATGGCAATACAATTAGATCTATTTGTTAGACGTGAGAGGAATTCAATAACAGGATGTTATATTTCATAATGGCAGGTGGGTAATTTTATTAGAAAAACATAATAGATCTAATGGTTATTAATATACATGGTTATTAAACAGATGGTCAGATCTTTCTGATTATTGTGAGAATTTCTACGATTTTATCTATTTTTGTAGCACATCCGGTGAGAATTAACGTGGAGCCTCCGTTGGAGCCTCCAATTAGTAAATAGTAACATTTAATATCCTTTTCTCTTCACTAATAGTATAAAATAAAAGCTATATATATCTATATTCAATTGTAATAATCTATCAAATATTGATATATAACTTTTCTTTTTTCGACATATCTATAGGCTTTTTCCCTTTACATAACACCTTTTGTGTATCTCCAATATATAATTAGTTGTAACATTTGCTTAAACTATGATAGTTTTAGATGCATTCTCTATATATCTTGCAGACTTAAACCGAAATTTTAATTTGATTCCTAAATTTCTCATATACAACAACTATTACTTACAATGTCAAAATGTTTTAGATGGTTTGCAAAAAAAAAAAAAAAAAAAATAGGATCTATTTTTTTCATATGGTTTTCCTAAGTAATAATTTGTATGATTAATCTTTTATAGAACCATATGTATTTAGTTGAAACTTAAATAAACTTAGTGTATAAATTCTTATTCCATCCCATTACATGATATAATGAAAATCTATACTTTAACATTTATTCCTTAATCTAATTTTTTACATGTATTAATTTGAAATCATAATGCTTATCGTTTTATTTATTTTAAAAAATCATGTTTTATTTTATTTAAACAATATTCTAGGTCATATAGGCTACCATCTTAGTTTTGACAATGTCATAAATTGTTGTTTCATCATGCACCATGGTATTCAAGATGTTGAATTTATTGTATCATATTGTTATGGCTTTATCAAACAAATAATTTATAAAATTAAATTACTAATATTCACATGACATATTATGTAGATCAAAATGTTTAATTTTTTGAAGAAACAACTAAGAAATTTATTGCCATGAGTGTTAATATAACTTAAAATGAGTTGTAAGTGTTATTAATACGTGGTTTGCTAAGGATTTTTGTTAATATAACTTAGAATTATGATTGTTAATATAATTTAAAATATTTATACCAATGTAAGTTTTACTTATGGATGCTAGATTGTTGTTCATAATAGCTTAATTATATTTAGTTACATGTAGATTTGAGAGACTTTCGTTAATTTTTCAAACGGTTGAGAGGTGGATAGCTTTGGTACAAATTATATACGTATATATTGCATTACATTATCTTTCATAATCCCATACGTTGGTAATTTGAATGCAAACTTAGGTCAAAGAATTATCTTTCATAATGATAGAGAAGGATAATTTATATAAAATATTATTGAAATAGCTTAACTATATTTTATAAATTCTAGATGTTCTAATTTTTCATATAGACTTTATTGATAACTATGGTCCTCTAATTTTTTTGAGCAATATTAGCAGAGAATTCAAGGTAATACATTGACTATTTTTGTTGAGAATAGGCCTACAGCCTAGTGGTTTGAGCAAAACATTTGTTATAAGTCATTAAAAAAGTTGTACCCGATGCTCAATAAGGATTATAGAAACCTTATGGATGAAAATCCATGGACATTAAAATTAAAATGAGCATTATACCTAATGGCCAATAAGTATCATATTATGTACATCGTAAGAGACAAATTAAATTGTAGTTATGGAATCTAGCAACATGGCCATACCTTTAGTTTATAGGAGCATCCATTGCTAGCGTTGTTGTTGGCATCATGGATGTTGAATGCCTTGGCACCGTTGTCCTCATCATCCTCATGATCTGAGACACACATGTCCTTCCACCGGGCTGAATCGAACACCGTTATTGGGTGCAGTTGTTGGGTGAATTGCTGGTAGTTGGTGTAGCATTGCCTTCTTCACCGTGTTCTCCAATAGGTAATTGGTGTAGCGTTGCGCACATTCCTCGTTGGTGTCGACAGGCAAAGACGCCTTCTCTATGGGACCTCATCGTTAAGGTAGGAGCCATTGCGGTTGGTATACTCATCTTGACATCAAACAATGAGGTGTTGCCGCTGATGTACATGTGGGGCCGTTCTCGCTGGCTTCCTTGCTTACTCCATCAATTTAGAATCCAAACAATACCAGCTAGTGAACATGGAGCTATGCAAGAAAAGGGGAAAATCAAATGAGTTTCTCACCTATGGAGGACAACATGCATGCCATCACCCTCCTTGGTTCTGGAATGTGCAATCTTGGATCTCCGATGGACGTTGATGAAGAAGTTGTTGACTATGTTGTCCGTGTCGATTTGGTTCGCACACATTGCTCGGTAGCAGTTGGTGCTGCTGATAAATGCATCTATTCCAATCTTACACAACCGACCAGCAATATCGTATGCCATTGTCGAGAGTTGAGGCCTAGCATTCCCCATGCAGCCTCGCTTGTGTGCATCCATGGCGAACAAAGATGGGATTAGTAGGAGCTCTTTTTTAAGATGAGGCACTTTTTTCCCTATTGCACCCAGGGTTGAGATCCCTTCGAGACATGAAAAAATAGGTTGGGATTCCCACGGTTAAAAAAACACTATTATTAAGTAAACAAAAATCATAATTGATGGTCAATAAAGATTATATATCAAAATTTCTAGTCATGTATACCGGTGATCAAAACAAATAGCAGGAGTGTATAGCCATGTATGACAAACCATTCAGACTATTTCATTCATGTACACATTGCAATAATTAGCTTAAAGAATGCATTCATGGTGATATCTAGGACCCTGCGACCCGCAATAGACACCCTCAACCATTCATTATAAGGCCCCTCATCACCCACAGTACAATTTCATTATGCGATAAGCAAGCCATATGGTGAAAGCAGACTTCGCCGACACAAAAATATTGTTCGATCTGACATCGTGGCTAGGTCGCCAAGAAGCGATCAACGGAAAACCGCACGGCGAAGTCCAAAGAAACAGGGAGTGGGTGGAGCGCCGATCTGGTGCTGGAACACGCCCGGGCGTCGAGCGCCTCGACGTCGAAGGAGACAGCGTGTGACCGCCGGTATAGATGTACGTGCCTGCGCTACGTTGACTTCCTCCTCTTGCAGTTCAAAAAAAAGTCTTCCTCCTCTTGCTCGGCCAGGCAACCTCAAGTCAGTAGCCTGGCGGCGTTGTCGCGTGGAGCCGTCATGAGGTGCGGTGGTGCCCACTATTTTTTCATCTATGTTGGAACGACGTCTTCAGGCTTCTATGGTCGTTAGGAAAAAAACCATTGCCACACTCGTAGATGGATTTTTTTTTGTTTCTTTATTTTTATTATCTAATGATATAAAACTAATAATGGAAAATCCATTGCCACATGCGTAGATGGATTTATTTTTTTATTTCCTTATTTTTATTATCTATTGATATATAACTAATAATGACAAAGGTGGGTAATTTTCTAGAAACATAAAGTAGATCTAATGGTTGTCAATTGCCTGAGTCTAGATTTGATGGCTAGATGTTTCTGATTAACGTGAGAATTTCTAGTATTTATCTTTTTTTCTAAGCGCATCCGGTGAAAATTAGCGTGGAGTCTCCGTTGGAGCCTCCAATTAGTAATAGTAAGATGGAAACTTCCAAGTCACATCAAGAAAGGTTCCTTTTGGTGGAGTGGTTTCATCCACAAAAACAGAACTTGATAAGCAAAATAAGGCCTTGTTAATGAAAAACCGTCATAAGTTTATTAATCAGGAGGATGTTCCTTGAGTAAGTCTTGTGTGGGAAAAAAATATAGAAATGGAAAGCTTCCAAGTCACATCAAGAAAGGTTCCTTTTGGTGGATTGGTGTTCTAACGCTCCTTCCTGATTTCAAAGATATAGCCATGCCTTAGGTTCAGTGTGGTGGTTCAGCTCTTTTTTAGCATGACAAATGGGCTATTTAGCCTCTAGCTTCTGTGACCCCTGAACTATTCTCATTTGCCTCCAATAAGATGATCACTGTCCAGAAAGCTTTTTAGTCAGGACGACCTGTTCACTCTTTTTTTTTCAGTTGCCTCTCTCTCAAATGGCCTTTATGTAATTTCAGAATGTTCAGCATTTGGTAGATTCTCGACCTCTGAATGATGGCAATGACAAATGGGTTTTCATTTGGGGCTCTGGTCTTTTGCCTCAGCCAAGGTTTACAAATTTTGTCTAGGCATTCGACAATTCACCCTTCATACAAATGGCTTTGGAAAGCTAGTTGCCAGCCGACGCACAAAGTCTTCTTCTTGCTCTTACCGAAGGATAGGTTGAACATAAGAAACATATTGAGAAGAAAGAATATGCAGCTGGACTCCTATAATTGTGATTTCAGCAATAGGTTATTTTGAAGAAACTTTGGAGCACCTATTCATTTGCTGCCCCTTTGCTATTTTGTGCTGGGATTTTATTGGGGTTTCGGTACCTGTTGATGGGGCTTTTCCTGAGTTCACTCAGATAAAGGTTCAGTTAAACTCTCCTTTTTTCATGATTGTTATCATCCTGCTGTGTTGGACTATTTGGGGTGCAAGAAATGATCGCATTTTTAAAGGAATTCAGCCCAGAATCTTGAACTACAGAAGCTTCCTTTTGAAAGAGCTTTGTTTGTTAAAGTTCAGAGTGAAGCCGGACCTTTCTACTCAGTTTTGTACATGGATTCAAAACCTTCTGAAGCTAGCCCGCTGGGGTTGATTGTCTTTGTTTCTTTTTTTTTTTTTTTTTTGATTTTTTTTTTTTGTTGTTGTTGTCCTTCCAACAATGGCGATGAGTACTCCAGAGCGATGATGACTACTCCTACGCCATCAACGACCGTGATAACTCAAGGATCCAAAACTCCAAATCACCGCGGCCCACGGTCAATATCAACATCAGGAGCAAGGTTCTGCTGTCTCTTGTCCACGGTGTCAAGGACTACAATGCTAAATCTTTTACCGGCTAAACTTCATTTGGTCATCGATTACTTATTTTCTCCCATTACAAAGCACGGGCATATTTGCTAGTAAATTATTATAGCGACTGTTGGTTTGGAACATGCGAATCATAGCCCAATTTACAGTGGCTAGTAGCCTAAGATCAAGAGAAATCAGAGAACGAGATCAAGAACGAGCTCTGGACGTGGTTTGACGAACTGTAACCGACAAGGTTACAGTGCCCCTTTTCACTATCACAAGCAAATTGTCCAAAGGTAATACAGAGGTGTTAATCGAACTTACTCACTAATGACCAACACATTAGCAAATAACACCCTAAACATGGATACATTAGACTGAAAAATAAACTGTTAGACAGCGCCATGATAGTGGGAGCTCCCACACTTGGCTTGACTCCATCATGACAGAATTGCACCATATCAGGGACTTCAAATTCATCAAAAGAAAAAAAAAAATTGCATGGATCGTCCCTCTTATCTTCACCTATAAATTCACAAGCTCCCCAATCACCTCAAACAAGCCTGCAGGGTCAGCACGAAGCTGCACTAGAAGTGCATTGCTACCATATGGCTCTCCACTGCGCCACCGCCCTCTCGGCCCTCCTGCTGCTCTCATTCGCAGGCCATACGCTCTCCGACCACGCGACACCGTCCACGCCGGTGTCACCGTCGGCAGCGTGCAACGCCACGACGGACCCGACCTTTGCCGGTCCGTGCTCCCGCCGGGCGGCAAGGTGGACCTCTACACGTACGGCCGGTTCTCGGTCGCCGAGTCCCTGGCGGGCGCGCGCAAGTTCGCCGCCCTCGTGGACCGCTACCTCGCGCGCCACCGGCACCTCTCCTCGAGTGCCATCGGGGCGCTGCGTGTGACTGCCAGTTGATGGCCGAGCTGAATGTGGATTTCCTGACGGCCGCCGGCGCGACGATCAAGACGACGGACACCCTCCTGGAGCCGCAGGCCGACGACGTGCACACGCTGCTGTCGGCGATCCTGACGAACCAGCAGACGTGCTTCGACGGCCTGCAGGCCGCGTCGGGGTCGTGGTCCGACCGCGGCGGCCTCGACGCGCCCATGGCCAATGGCACCAAGCTGTACAGCCTCTCACTGTCGCTCTTCACCAGGGCGTGGGTGCCGACGGCGAAGCCGGCGCACTCACACAACAAGGGCCCGCCGCACCACGGCCACGGTGGTAAGAGCAACAAGCCCCCGGCGGCGGCGAGGAGGGGCCTGTTCGACGTGACCAACGACGAGATGGTGCGGCGGATGGCGATCGAGGGGCCGGCGAGTACGGTGGCGGTGAACACCTCGGTCACGGTGGACCAGAGCGGCGCCGGGAACTTCACCACGATCGGGGACGCCGTGGCTGCTGCCCCCAAGAACCTTAGCGGGAGCACCGGGTACTACGTGGTCTATGTGCTTGCGGGCGTCTACGAGGAGAACGTGGTGGTCCACAAGCAGCACAAGTACATCATGATGATCGGGGACGGCATCGGCCAGACCGTGGTCACCGGCAACTGGAGCCATCACGATGGCTGGACCACCTTCAATTCATCCACCTTCGGTAGGCCATATGCATCATGTTCTATTATTATTGTTCACATTTCCTACAATCCAAGAGTCTGAAATCTCTACTGTAGCTTGAACGGAGCAGGAGAGAGGACATGTGCGTCAGGTGAGCGCTGCTGGATGATCCATCCAACTGCCGGCACCTGAAAGAAAAATGAGATCTCAGGCGACTAAAAAATATATAGACTAGAGTGTTAATTGTGATACTAGATGCATACTCCTCCCTCCGTCCTAAAAGGGATGACGTCATGGGAAGTGTGCAAGTCAAACTTTCTCAACTTTGACTATGTTTATAAAAAAAATATGTGCAACATTTATATCTCAAAATAAATTTGTTAAAAACTAGACTTTAAAATCTTTCCGATAGGAGTAGCTATATCTCTTTCACAAGAAAAATAATCAACATTTCTTGCAACGTGGTAGACCCTTGGATCATCATTCAAGATCTGTCATCAACACTTAGCTAGCATAATTTTACCACAGAAGACAACAGACAATTAATAATTTTTTTTCTATAGGAAAAACAAAGATAAAAGAGGGTGGTGTCCGTCCTCACACAAAGGACAAAATACAGATGTGAACAATTTTACCACAGTAAACAAGGGACAATAAACTTTTTTTCTATGGAAAAACAAGAAGCTAGCACAGTTTTACCACAACAAAGCTGAGTCCTAACTTTTTATCTGCTGTGTGCAGCCGTGGTGGGGCAAGGGTTCGTGGCAATGAACATGACGTTCCGCAACACGGCGGGTGCACAGAAGCAACAGGCGGTGGCGTTCGCCCGGCGCCGACATGTCGGCGTACTACGGCTGCAGCTTCGAGGCGTACCAGGACACGCTGTACGCGCACTCCCCTGCGGCAGTTCTACCGCAGCTACGACGTCTACGGCACCGTGGACTACGTGTTCGGCAACGCCGCCGTCGTGTTCCAGGGCTGCAACTTCTACTCCCGCCTGCCCATACAGGGCCAGTCCAACACGGTGACGGCGCAGGGCCGCACCGACCCGGGCCAGAACACGTTCATCTCTATCCAGAATTGCAAGCTCCTCGCTGCGCCTGATCTCACCGCCAACACCGCCTTCACCACGCTCACCTATCTCGGTCGGCCGTGGAAGAACTTTTCGCGCACCGTCATCATGGAGTCGTACATCGATGCGCTCGTCGACCCAGCCGGATGGATGCCCTGGAACAGGAGCTTCGCGCTCGACACGCTCTACTACGCTGAGTACAACAACACCGGGCCGCGTGCCAACACCAGCCACCGGGTCGCGTGGTCGGGCTTCCACGTGCTCGGCGACGGCGACGGCAGCGACGCCGGTAACTTCGCCGTCACTACAGGCATGACGGGCGACAACTGGCTGCCTCAGACTGGAGTTCCATTCACCAGCGGCTTACTTTCTTGAGAGAAGCGAGAATAAGTTGTTGCATCATTATCATGTAATCGTACGTTTTTCATCATATGCATTATCTAGACTAACGGGTAGCGTACGTGTGGCCGGTCCACAACGTACGTAGCCCGGCTTGGTTTGTGTGTTAGCGCCATGACGTATATTGCTGCACTTAGCTGGCATTGCGGTGAACGCGTGATATATCTGCAGCATGGCGCGGGGACTCGGGTAGCAAGGCCGGCCGAGATCCTAGGTTTGCACTGTATAGGCTTGAATAACCCTGGAAAAAGTTGCGGATGTTTTCCAGCAACATTAATATCTCTCTCTCTCGCGTGTGTTTTTGTGTTTTCCAAGCTCTCGCTGCGGTCACCACGAACGAACCTCGCCGCCGTCGCTTTCTGCTTTGAGGCGTTTGGTGGCGGGGAAAGGAAGAGAATGTGTGAACCCTCGAGCATGCCCCAACAAGAACTGTTCACCGCAATTCTAGACATAAAGGCACCACTGTCGAGAACAAGAACTGTTCGACTAAATTAACTTGCTCTGCAGCTGCAGCCTACTCCCTCTGTCCCATAAAGCGCAAGGGGAGACTGAGGATGGTACATTAATTTGAGTCGAGAGATGCGCCAGACCAAGAGCCAGAAGGTAACAGAGGCACAAAGTACTGTTGACACTGTCAGAGATGACATGAGGAGGGCTTGGGGTGACAACTATGCTACTATTTCTAAGATTAAAGAGAATTTTTTCGTTGCTTATTTTGAAAATCAAAGCAGCTTGGTTTGGGTGTTCAAAAAGCAGCCCTGGTTTTTGGGCAGAAGACATATTTTGCTTCTGGAGTTTAATGAGCCGACCAAGAGTGTTCATGATTTCACTTTTCAATTCCTCTATAATACTATTATTAGGCCTTGTTCGTTTCCATCGGATTGGCTCCATTCCGGGTGGATTGATTTGGTCCGGCTTGAATCCGGTCCATGATAAAAATATGCGTTCGGTTAAGAAATGGTTCGGGTGGATTGAACTAGGCTAGTTTTGAATCCACTCATTTTGTATACCAAACCACCCGGATTTGTTCCACACCTCTTGAGACCGAACTTAAAAACAACCTGGATTGAGTGACACAGGTGGATTCACTCAATCCGGGCCCGAAGTAATCCGGACTGGAATTCAATCCGATGGAAACGAACAAGGCCTTAAGTTTTTGGCATTCCATATGATTTCAGAAACCTACCTACCATTAATCTTCTTCTTAATGAAGTTGGCTATCCTTCGGAATATGAGCAACTCAGCACCACCAATGCTCTCCGAAGGGACCCTTTCTTTGTGGCGATTCGTGCAAAAATTGACATAAAGAGGAAAGCTACTGACAAAATTATTGTTAGAGCTACTGCCTCTTCAAATTTTATTGACTTTGTGCATTATGAAAAAATCTCAAAAATTTGCACTTATTGTGGATATTTCTTTCACAATGCTTCTCAGTGCCAGTTTCGAGAAAGGAAAATTATTTCAGAATCAAAAGCAATTCTCCAAAAATACCCTTTGCGCTTTATGGCCCTTGGATGTCCCAAATCAATGAAATTCCTCTTGATTTGATTACCGATCAGCTCAAGTCTTTTGACTCTTCCCAAAAAACCGTGTCTTCTAGCCTCGACAAACTAGGGCTCAAATTTGCCAATGTGAACCAGGAGACCACTAGTCAAAAAGCCAGCATCCTGCTATTTCTCCCTCCAATGCTGACCAAGGTCTAAATGCTAATCCTTCTTCTATACAATTCCTGTCTCCTGACCCACCCCATGGACATCTCTTTTTCCCAATCGAGACAAATATTAAGGCCACTGTTCATGAGCAGGCTGTGCAATTTAAGTCCAATGCTCACACTAGCACCCCACTCACTGACAGGAATAGTGACCATGTGCATACTGGTACTCTGAACACAAACCAAAAAAGCCCTTCTTTTCATACCACAAAGTCCATACTCCCTCCATCTCAAAATAGATGTCATTCTCGTTTTCGAGAAGTCAACGTTTTCAAAATACCGGCAATTATATATTAAAATATATAAATATTTATGCTAAGTAATTTATATCATCGGAAAGATCTTTAAGTCTAGTTTTTTAACAAATTTATTTGAAGATTTAAATATATAAATATTTAAATGCCGGCACCTGAAAGAAAAATGAGATCTCAGGTGACTAAAAATAGCATGGCCCTTATTTTTAATGCTCAAAATAATAGTCCTATATCCATAAATAAAAATATAAATAATTTCAAAATACCAAATCAATGCATTTTAAATTAAAATGGTATAGATAAAGAAAAAATATATATACAATTTCAAAATCCTAACCATGCGTACACATAAGTAAAACAAATGGATAAAAAAGAAAAACCCGGTTGGGCCACACCCCCGAAACCGATGCGAGTTGTCGTAGCCGGGAATCGGGCTTTCTGGCTCCTCGAGCGAGTCGGTGAGGGAAGGACAGGACGTGGCCTCCTCAGACGGTCGTTCAGTTTGCTCACCGTCGCCGACGACGGCAGACGCAGCATGGAGCTCTCTCCGTCATGCCCGTTTCAATCGGTCGAGATTGATTTTAGGGACTTTTATGGTAAACATCAATCAGAGCCTTCCTAAAAAATCATAACTGACGGATGCACAAAATGCGGCACCGACATGGACTTGAGTCCCATCCTACGATGGCAAAGATCCATAAATAAATTACGGATCGTGGTAAGGTGAGATCGCATCGCCTCACAAATTTACTAAACCGACGATGATGACGACGGACCGCCTGTCCGAGCTCTCCGACGACCTTCTCCGGCGCATCCTCTACTTGGTCCCTCCGAGGAGGCTGCTCGCACCAGCGTGCTCTCGCGGCGCTGGGGCTCGCTGTGGCGGTCGTCTGGCGCCGTTAACCTCGCCGTGCAAGTCGGTAATCAATATTCGTTAACCTCCGAGGAGGCCTTGTTCTCGAAGCAAGAGGCCTTCGTCCGCGGCGCCATGGCTGCGCTCGACGCTGCCGAGGTCACCATCACAAGGCTCACCTTGCGTGTGGAGTCCCAGGGCTACGACGGCGAAACCACCATCAGGCGGTTCCTCTACAGCAGTAGGAGGGACATCAGGCACAACGTCGGCGTGGTGGGCGCTGTGGTCTCCCACCAAGCGGCGCGCCGCGTTGAGGAGCTTTGCCTTTGCGTCGCCGCCGTTGACGTCTCACACGGCTACCGTTACAATGATCAAGAGAACAACAGTGACAGGCAGTCAGGGACGATCTATAGGCTCACCTCCCTCTCGTCGGAGACCCTCCGCGTGTTGGACCTCACCAGGTGTGGCCTCATGTCGGCCCAGATGCCACTCCCACGGTTGGCAACGCTGCGGCTGCGGTTCTGCTCCGTTGCACTCCAAGCTCTCCAGGCCCTGTTGGACGCCGCGCCAGAGCTCACCACCGTGCAACTGGAGTCAGTCTGCTTCTTGGGCTGCGCGACGCCACCGGAAACGCTCCACCTAAGCTTCCAGGCTACAACCACGCTCGTGCTGGCGCTGTGCGGCGTGGAGGTACAAGATTCAGGAGATGACCGTGGCGGTGGCCGTGGCCGTGGCCGCGGCGGTGGCCGTGGTGGTGGTGGTGGCCGTGGCGGTGGTTGTGCGGTCGCAGGAAGATGGGCCATTGAGATCGATGCGCCCAGGCTGCAATCCTTCAAATATAAGGGTCTCATGCGACGATTCATTCTACGATCGGCAGCACCTAGCAGCATTGCACGGGTGGACCTACACTTCCTCAGGAACGACGACAGCGACAATGAGAAAAAAACAACACGCATGCTCTTCTGGCAGTTCCTGCACAACTTTACCAATGCCAGGACCCTCAAGCTCAAGGTGAGAAACGACCTCAAGGACGTTGCAGCCATTAGTGAGGCCAGGCGTGCCATGCTCCTGTGTGAGTTCCCCAGGGCTGAGCGCCTCGAGCTGGAAGGGACGCATGCTCCCAAGAGCAAGACGGCGGCCGTGGCCATTGCCAACCTGCTGCATTGCTGCCCTCTTCTTGGTGAAATCGTGCTGAAGCTGAAGGTTGAGACAGCCCTCAGTGACAAGGATTCACGGCATGGACATGTTTTCTTGGAAAGGAAAGATAGTTACACCAAGTCCATGGAACAATTCGTGCGTCGCCGGAAATCAAAGACAATCATCTCTACAGAGGATAGCATTTTTCGCAACAATAAATATAACGATGTTCCTGGTATCCCGGGTCTCAGTGGGTGCTTGTTCGCCTGCTTGCAGCGCACCGTAAGAAGAGTTGGCCTGCAGTTCACATTGGACAACAACTCCAGCTGCCTTGGACTACGCCTTATCAAATTCTTCGCTAACCATGCTAGGGTTCTTGAAGAAATGTGTATTGACACGGGCAACAAGAAACTATACGAGCACCTCAACTTTAATGTGGAAACACAAATGGCACTCGCACCTATGCCTATCTCAGCCACAGCTTCTATCAAGTACACGAATCTGGCGCAAAGTTTGTCGGAATTTCATAGAATTTCTAGAGCATCCCTTGATTCCACAACAGAACTTACCAAGAATACAGCCAGCTTTATGGTGTTACCCCTTCAAAGGCTGGAAAGCAAGCTTTAATCCAATGTTCCATCATCCAAGATATCATGAATAAACTGTTTCGTCTTTATTTTTTTATTGTAAAGACTCTTGGAAATGAAATATATATTTTGCTTGATTTGTCCTTGTCCTACGGTCGACTTATTTGCAAGGTTCTATTGACAACGTGCATGCATGTAGAGGATAGCTTGTATAGGTTATTGCTTATATCCTTTGCCAATGTGTTCGGCTTCGAAGTCAAGCACACCAAAAGAAAACTTAAATGAAGCCTTTAGCTAGAACCCTGCTTTGTCATAGTTATTATATGAGTTACCATTATTGTGGTTCTAAGAACAAGGCTTTGAAAGGTTGGCTGTTCTAGCTGATGAACGTCCTAATGATTGCCTTACTCCTATTGTCCTAATTCATCCTGTGGGGGTATTTGCTGAATTGGGTGGGAAAATGCAATGTTAAGCACACAGATTCAGTTGATTGTGTAACCTGAGATGGTAGCTTGTGCTCCATGCATGAAGTCGTTTTTCTGGACCTTACATAAAGTTGCCAATAATGCTTGACTTTTGCACTGAAACATCATAAAGTAGACTGAGTATTGTAGCCTAACTTTAATTATTTATGGTAGCAGATTACCTTTGTATGGAACAAATGCAAGTAATGTAACTGAAGGAACTCTGCAATCTAGGAAATCAGTACATAATTATTGAGTTGTTTTCTGTAGTGCTCGATCGTCTTATAAACCCTGAACTATTAGCTGCTATGCACACTTATTATATGACATGAAATGCAGTGATTTTCAGAGGTCAGATTGTAGCCGGGGTTTGTAATGGATGGCGGTGGTCAAGTTGCAGGTGAGGAGGAATTGGACTTCCATGCATCTTAGGACTGCTGATGTAGCAGTTCGAATGATGAAAACACTTCATCGAATTCAAGTTTATCATCAGAGCATATTGATACATAGCAATGCACTTGTAAGAAAAAAACACGCCTAGGCGTGATCTAAAAAAATGCACTTGTAAGTTGTAAAGCACCCCATATGACTTCATTTTTATTTGATCAATATCGTGGCTGCAAGTTCATGACGATGCTACATAATGATTGACTTTTTCTCCATGTTTAAGAGAGTATATGGTTGGAAAAGTGGCAATACTTGCATATACTTGCAAAGGTGGCCTTTTCCTTCATGAAAATACAGTGGATGAATACTTGCAAAGGTGGCCTTTTCCTTCCGGGGCATGAAAGTGGCATATACTAATTGTAAGTTGCTTTGACTTTTTTGGTATATCGATTTTGCTATGTATCAAAAAGGTCAAAATGACTAACAATTTATTGGGGGAGTATATGGTTGGACAATGAAGCAATTGAGATAACAATCTTACTGTACTGGGGCCAGAAGCATTTGATATTGCCACAAAGAACCTAGAAGAGTTCAGTAAGGTCAAGGATTACTGGTGGGGCATCATATCTAAGAAGTTTAGGCCTCACTATACTGGGCCTGATTGCCAAACTATGTACAATCAAACATTTAAATTGATGCTGTTCGTTGGGATGAATGAATTTTAATACTGTTCAACTATTTGCGCTCTGAATTATTTGCTATTAAATAAATGTATACTGAATTTGCATTGTATTTTGTTCCAAAGAGGCCACTACACCCAAATCATGACACATGTATTTCAGGACAATGCAAAACATATGTTTTGTTTCAGACCAATCTCTATTTTGTTTAACATCAAACATCCAAATATTTGTTATTAATCAGAACATTCTCATAAAGGGCTACATCACTTTAGAAATATCTCAGATATTGTGTATATATATCTACAGTTCACTAGATTATCCAACACCACCTCCTGACGATGGATCCCTGCTGATTTACATCTCATCAAAACTCATTAAATTAGAGGCAATCCTTCTGTAGGCTTATTTAGAGTAGTCCTATGCATAATCTGACAAGAGACCACCAGACAATTTGTTGTGACATCCTTTATGCTTCAATCATATATCCGAACTGCAAAGGTTCCAATAGAACCCTGTATCCTGAGATTAGCAGCAGTTGCCTAGTTTTCCAAATCTTCTTTATTGGACAAGCCTACTGAAAACAAAGAAACAGAGCTTTAGCTCCAAAATCATGCAGAAACAAGAAGTGTTACAAATGAAATCAATAAATCTATCCATAGCTATCCTTTCCCTCTGGTAAAATATAAATAACTATATCTGGATTAGACCCGGTGATAAATAACTATTTGTGCGCTTGCGGATATCATCTTCATATTATCATTTGCCGGCACTGCTGCTGGGGTTGACAATTAAGTTATGCTATGGAATGTGTGGTGAACCTATGTGCATATCATGAGTGAGATTAACTCCACTCTTGGTAGTGACACTATGATATAGCACAATCATTTTTAGCGCCATTGTTAGGAGTGAGATTAACTCCATTCCTACTAATGACATTAGGTTCATCAACACCTAACACCTATTCTTCGAGTGCCCCTACCATCATGGTGACAGAAGGAACACAAAATGTATCAGAGCTAGGACAGGATCGCCAAAGCTATGATAAATAACAACAATTAAGAAGGGCCACACTCTTGTGATACTGACCCCCTGCAGCATTTGGAAGCAAAGTTTGTCTTGATTTAGGGGTATATAGGAAGTTCACATGGGCATTATTCTCGAAAAAAAAGGATACTGGCTATTGCCGGTCCTTAGCAGGTGGAGTAGCTCTCAAGCCTCTAACAGTCGCTAAAAAAGGTAGTGAGTAATTAGTCTTGAAAACCATATGTGTTTGCCACCGTCCTCTTATTATATTAATCAAAGCTAGGTACCAAATCTTTGATCAAAGAAAAAAAATTGATATATAAAACTACCGAAAAGCCTCCATCTCCGGCGTCCGTCTAGTTTGGACAGACCTTGACTCGGCCGAGCATAAAGCGACCCTGATGCACCCCTCCTACTCCTTATTTGTTCGCCCGGCGCCCGCTTAGCCACTTTCTTCTCCATGTGCCGCACCCGTCTCCACTTGATCCGCACTACTGGTGCCGTGCTGCCCTTGCCGCAGCTCACATTGCTGCTCTCCAAGATGGAGCCACGCCCTCATCCAACTTGCTGCTGCCGTGCCTATTCGCGCTCCCTCCCTCCCTTGGTGACCTCCATGGCACCGGAGACGTGGGCTACGGTGTAGCATTCGGTGAGGTAGGTGGGTCCTTCCATGATCTTGAGCCCACTTCCTTCTCCTCCTTGTCCTTTGGATTTAAGCTCTTTTCCTCCTCCTCTAGATCTATGGTTTGCGGCGGTGGCTAGGGATCCAACAAGATCTGGGGGGTCAAATCTTGCCGTGTTGCAATGGTTTTTTCGGACGTTGCGGTAGGTTGATGTTGTAGTAGTACTGATTTGAGATGTATGTAGTATGTTTCAGTTCGCTTCAATTTCAATGTTGTAGTAGTTGTTACATGTTTGTTTAAATTGTTGTTCGGTGATGTTGTAATAATATGTTCATCTTGTTTTAGCTTCTTCATCACGATGTTTCATCTGTTTTTATTTTGTTGTTGCAATAATATGTCCAAGGTGTTTCAAGTTCCTTCATCCCCATGTTGTAGTTGTTGTCCCCTTTTTTGTTTGTTGCAATATACTCCATGACGAAGCTGCTCGCTTTTGCTTGGTATCACAAAAGTGTGGCCCTTCTGAATTGTTACAAGGCTTTGCCGACGTAATCCTACAGCTAGCTCCACTCGGCGTAAAGGAAACTGACTCGCTGAAAAGGCTAAAACAAGCAACGACAAAGATACTTTGCAAAATGCCATGACGAAGCTGGGGTATTTATTCTAGGATAAATAGTCACAAAATCTTAGGATATTGATTTCCTTGCGCACTCTGATCAGGTGTAGAGTTTAGAATTTTGGGTTGCCCGCATTTGTGGTGAAACTTTTGTTGTCTGCTTGGACATCGACGATGCCGGGAAGCCTCGCGGCCTGGCCTCAAGTTGAGCCATGGAAGAAAGAGGGAGGCCCACGAAAACTGCTCTAGGAACATTGTGAAACTGCTCGTGAAGCTGAAAAAAAAAACAATTTCACAAGTGAAACTAAGATATATGGGGCCTTAATGATCGGTTGCTAGAACATCTGTTGTTTGAAGTGATTTTTTGTTGTTGGATGCTCTGTAAGCGTTGAGGTTCAACAGAAAGATGCATCATCTGTTCTTTTTTTTTTTTTGTGAGGAAAACTGAAATGGCCGAAGCCCCTACATATAGGACTTCATTTTATTGAAAGAAAAGAGAGACCAGAGATTACATCAGTGAAGAAAGGGAAAAGAAAAAAGCAAATTAAACTAACGACAAGATCAATTACAGATGGAGGACCCATTGGTCATAAACTGAATACAGGCCTGCTTTCACTCTTGGGGATACAAGTTTCATTTCTCTGAAGAAGAGATCCCTACATTCCTGAATGTGAGTTCTCAGTTTAAATTCCGTCACTACTGCACGTACGAACTGGATATAGGAAAACAACGTTCCTTGCAGTGCAAATGGTTAACAATAAAGACCGCGAAGCTAACTAAGCTAAGCACAAACCGAACACATGAAGATGGCTCTCTCATGAATTCAAACGAAGTGGGTTTCGGCTAACTTGTTTATCAACCAGCCTTCGATCTGGCGCGTGAGCTGAACCTGAGTCCACATGGGGCCCTCGGCGAACTCGCACCACAGCCTGTCGATCAACGGCGCGTTGGAGAGCAGGAACTTGGCCAGCGCCCTCTGCCCGGTGCCTCCCTGGAAATGCACCAGGTTGATCTCCCTCACCTTGTTCCTCAGGCAAGGGATCATGGTGCTCGGCGTCGCGAGAATCGAGTGCGGATTGTAGCTGAGATAGTGCGCGTCATGTACCCCCTCCTCGCTGATTGTCGGCGCAGCTTCGCCAGGAATAATGGAAAGCTAGCGACAGTGTCTCCAGGTTGGGGGCTTGCTCGAGGAGTGTGCTCACTGCAGCGATAGCGCTGGTGTCGTCGTCGGGAAGGCATCCCCTCATCTCGAGATGGAGGAGGCTCGAGAATGAAGGCAACCTCATAGTCATAGGCACGTCCTTGTCCAAGCCAGAGCCGACGCCATAGCCATAGGATTCCAAGGCCTGTTTTAAATAGCTCGTGCTATTTAGCTTTTCTTGAGGAGAAACGCTAAGCTAAGCCGATTTTAGCGCTAAACGCTATTTGCCGTTATTAGCTACTTTTTTTTTTTTTTTTTTGAGAATTACACAGTACAACGCAGACACTCACAACACGCACGCACACTCACCCCTATGAACACACGTACGCAAACCCTACCCCTATGAGCACCTCCGAAGGACTGGGCAGCCGACAGATCTGGAGATTCTCGAAGTCACCATAGGCGCCTCGTCGTCGACGGAAACGTCGCTTACCACTTAATGCATAACGCCGGTAAATCCTTGGGAAAATCCCGGGGAAAAGGTGCGAGCACCATGATTTGAACCACGGTGGGTAGCGTCCCCTTTGGACCGTCCTACCATTGGACTACAAGCCAATTGGCGCCGTTATTAGCTACTAATAGCGCGCTAATTTCGCTAAATCATAGGTCATTTAGCCCGCTATTTGTAGTTGGGTTGTTATTTCCGTCGGCCGGTCGGCCCAATTAAATGTAAGGCCCAAATCGCCCAGCAAACCTAGCCAAATCCCGTGTGTAATGTGTTAGCAAGACTTTGATGTATCATGTATGTCCTTTTCATAATATTTTCATCTTTATTATGTGTAAAATTACACGATGTTTGTCATATTTTTTGCTCAGCCGCTAAATGGCTAGCCCGCTATTGGCGCGCTATAGCCTTTCTTAGCTTTTTGGAGAGGCTGCCGCTAAAAGGCTTAGCCCGCTATTTAAAACAGGGATGGGCACGCGATGGTCGATGGCGCCGCGAAGTTCCCATTGGGCTGCTCGCGATGCTCCCCGGCCACAATCAGTTTCTTGTTCTGCAGCGTGGCCGGAGGGCACGTACAGCTGGAGCACGATGTCCCCGTGCTTCCGTGACGCAACCACATGGCGAGGATGCTGGCGTCGCCGCGGCACAAATGCGAAGCCGATTGAAGAGCTAGAACGTCGCATTCGAACTCGCACTCAAGGACATCCACGAGCACCAACTGCGAGCTGCAACCGACGCGGACTCCGAGTCCGTTCGGTCTCGTTAGGAAATACAGCGGATGCAGGGGCAGGAGGCGGACGGAAATTCGGGGGCAGATTGATAGAAATTTTCCCTTTTTAATATTAGGTATAGATGTAGATAGATACAGAAATATGGTATAGATATAGATTTTTTTAGGGGAAGATATGGATATAGGTATAGATATAGATGTTTTTTAAAAAAATGATATAGATATAGATGAAAAAAAATAAGATTAACCGATGGTTAAAATTAAATTAAATAAAAGAAAACATTGGCCGATATTAAGACTGGATATGACAAAGAAAGTAAATATATTATAAGGAAAAAACGATAGCTTTTTAGAGTTATATAGTGGGTAAGGGTGCTAGGGTGGTGATAATTTCCGTGTAAATAATATGACTTGATGGGCCTTTTATAGAAAACACGGCGGTTTGTTCATAATCACGCCACACTCGAGACATGATTGGTTGAAAAGAAAAGAAATTAGAAGGTAAGAAGAGGACTCTGAACAAATAGGAAGCCGAGTTGCCAACACCAATGCAGACGGAGTGACACAAGAGGACACGTGAAAAAATTGGAAGGCTAACTGAGTAGGGGGTACTATGGACATTTCCATGTGAGGCTATTTTCAAAGAAATACTTCGTCTAGGACTCAAAATTGGTTAACTTTAACCAAACATTTACTGCCAATATCAATGTTTGTAACATATAATAAGAGACATATATTCATCATTGAATATATTTTTATTAATAACTTGTTTGGATATTTAAATATATAAATACAAATTTTTACAACTAGGTGAACTTTTTTTAAAAAAAACTTACCCATCATATGCATTTATTTAGAACGGAGAAAGTAAACAGTGATAAAACAAGATATTGGAATAGTGATCATTAGAGTTTACTGAAGTATTGTAGTGTCATGGACGTATTTATTATTTTTTATACCGCGTAGGATGCCCCTAAAACCCACTGTGGAGCTACCGGGACATTTTGGCGGTCTCGTTCATTTTCTCCCTCCCAAATCCCCGCCACGTTTCCACTGCCCGCACTAGGGTTTTACCACCAATTTCACACTCGCTTCCGAGAGACCCGCTCCATACGAGTAGGCGAGGGCGACATGACGCCACGCCATCGCAAATGTGGCCCCAACAAACTTTTTATTTTCTACTGTTGTTTTCTATATAATATATATGTATGGTCCTGATGTACTTTGCTATTTGAGCTTCTCATGCTATTAGCACAGGAGACCAAATATCTTTTATTAATTCTCTCTTAAATAAAATATTATTTTTTAAAAAATGGAAAATAAAAATTTGGACAACAGAAAGAACCAAAGTCACAACATGTTAGATCACACAACAAACTGCCATCACCAATGTATCTCCTTTTATTTCCTTATTTTGAGTATAGTAAACATCAAAAAGTGTATGGCATCCATCAACCTAATATAATCCTAAAATCAAGGTAGAAAGGTAGAGATCTATATAATTCTCAAAGCACAGTTACAAAACAATCAATGTGAAGTGTGAATGGGCCTATGGTCAGTGGTAGAGCAGTCCAGGTGGGACGCTACCCACCAGGGTCAAAACCCTCGTGTTACACCTTTATTCAGGGGTTTTTTTCAGAAATTTTTCAAGGTACACACATGCGTGCGTGTTCAGTGGTACTACGTGTTTCCCGCAAACTAGAGGCTTCCTAATCTCTTCTTTGCGTGTGTACGGACGCGCGTGCATGTGTGTGCGTGTGGTGTGAGGGTGGAGTGTGTGGGTTGTGCGCGCATGCGTGTGTGTGCGTGTGGTGTGAGTATGGAGTGTGTTTTTTTAGCAAAGAGTGTGGAGTGTGTGGGTTGTGTGCGTCCAAGTTGTACCTGATCAGAAAAAACTTTATTGTTAAGTTTAAAAAGCGCCATCTATCAGTCATTTTCATTTGAAGAATATCTAGACATATCTTCTCCATGGCCAGTTCTCCTAGAGACGACGAGGTGTTTAGCTGCATGGAAACCTTAAAATCATTGATGCGGATCAGTTGGTTACTTCTGATCTTATTTGTGGCTCCTGATGGCCCATTAATCTAGTTTTTCATGTACTTATCTATAAGCTGGTAAACGGTCTAGGGAATCCTAAAAAATCAGAATATAAAAGCATACATGACATGTATCATGTCAACATCCTCACAACAAATATAATGATACTATTATGGATCACTTTGGACACCTATATATGGGGCAACAAGTACACTTCATGATGCCTCTTTCACTATGTTTTCAGTAATATAGAAATGCATTCCATCTTCAAGACCATCTGGAAATCAAGATGCACTCCAAGAATAAAGTTCTTTGCATGGCTTGTGATTGTTCACCGACTAAACACTAAGTGAATGCTTCAAAGGCGACACCTGAATACCTAGGCTGGTGACATATGTATCATGCATACTGATGGCACGGAGAGACCATAGAGCACCTATTCTTTGATTGTACCTTTGCCAGAGAAGGATCGTCAATGATAAGCTTTAGGTGGGACACTTCACTCAACCTCTGGGATAGATTGATGCATGTTGGGACAACCCACAACCTTCCTTTCTACGTGGAGGCTAGGTTTGCTATTTGGGAATTGTGGAAGCTTTGCAAGGACAAGGTTTTCTAGAGGCGTGACCCAACCTCCTCTATGTGGTCAAGAACCAATATATCCTTGAGTTTGTTCATTTCAAGGATGATCCGAGGTTATCGGCCTTAAGTGTTCATCTCGATGCTTTTAGTTAATCATGGATGTAAGAACATTTACTTGAACTGATACAAAATTTCTCTCATTGTGGGGATCTCCCCCACAGTTCTTAGTGTAAAGGAAAAAAAAAACATCCTCACAACAACAAAAATCTTGAGACTTCAGACTAGAAGGCCGCAACACTAAGATGAAGAGTTGCATAGCTTCCGAGCAACTAATTAATATGGCTCTTTCTTCTACACTTCTTTCTAGTAGTAGTTTTAGCATACCCCTTCTCCTCTTTTGATGACTCACATTCATTCTACACTGACTTCCTTTTTGGTTGAAAGACCATTAGTCTTGGGTCCATCGATAGCTTCACTGGATTTCACTTCATCTTTTGAATTCTTGTCTTCATTGCCGTTGGACGCCCACTCTTCATGGGAGGATTCCTAACATCATGGCTCTATTGGCTTGGACCGGCCTCCCCGTGGTGCACCTTCTAGAGTATTCCTAGTGGCAAAATAAGTTGGCTCGAGGGGTTGACGCACGGGACTAGACGCCCCTAGGCCCCTAGAGGCTATGGAGGAGTTTGTCTTCTTGTGTCACGCCTCGTGTGTGACCCTGTTAGGGGAGTGCTAGTGGAGCTGTGTCTATGGGGCAACACTAGGGAGCCCCTAAGTTCCAATGGCTTGGGGCAAGTCTTCTTGTGCCTAGACCTTGACTGGTGTTTAAGGCTGGAGGAGAACCAAGGATCAGGTCCATGCTCTCATCGATCGGGAGCCAAGGGCTCGAGCGAGCCCCTAAGCCTTGAGTAGAGGTGATGACATGCGTGCTCGAGCTTGGCCTGATTCCTTAGTCTGAGGGTATACACAATGGTACCTGATGGATATAGCTCTCGCGCCCTAGGCCGATCCTAGAGGGGTCAGTCGGGAAGGGGGCTCTCTTGCTCGGGAACCATTGGTCCCAAGGCTTAACATACCTATATGTTAGGATCTCACTATTAGTGCTAGATAAAAGGTTCTTATTTGGTGTTGATAATTGAGTGACAACCTAGGTGGATTAATATGTGTTTATGTTAGATACACAAGTGATCAACACATGCCATGAAGTGGTGGCCGAGGCACGACGCCGACCTCCCACCATTGACCGAGGCCCCTTCGTTTTCGCGTCTCCCTGGCTCGCTCCCAACTTTCTCCACGCCCTTGATCGATCGCCACACATTTCAAGCGCCGATTTTAGTTTAGGGGCTCTTAGTGTTGTCTTCCTCGTGCCTCATACACTCACCACACACAACAGTCTACTTGCCTTTTTTTCTACACATGTATGTGTCAATATACCCCACCCCTCTACACATGTATGTGTCAATATACCCCCCTCTAGGATAGGCAATAGAAATCCTAGAGCTCCCATTCTCACTTTGCGAGGTTGTTTTGTGAGTGGTGGGTTTCGGTTACTCACCATTCGGTTGCTCGCCTGGTGCCACTATCGTCCGGCGCACCGGTGAACCGTTCGTGGAGTTGGGCCATTGTCGCCTCAGTGAGATGAGGGGGAGGGTATGACACCTCTTGTTTAGAAGGACCAGACCGCGACGTCGTATGGATTCGGTAGGAGGACACACCAAGGCAAGACATCAAAACGCGAGAAGGAAGATGCAACAACAAATATAATATTGAAACATCTCGGATGCAATACTTTTAACATTTGTTGATGCTCACTAACTTATATTTTTATGCATCAACAATTCATGAAAAAGGACTAAAAAGATAAATCAACAATAGAATAGGGCTTTGGACTAAAGATTTCCACGAGTTTTGGTAAAGTTGTGATTTGCAGGGACTTAACAGGAAAACAGCAGAATTGACGTGTCATACGACTGACGCAACGTAATACAATCCAACTCCGAAACAAGTCTAGAAGGCTCCGGATTACTCCCGACGTGAACGAAACTTAACACCCAAGAAAACATCATCTAGAAGACTCCGGGAGGCACCGGTCCGTCCGCGACCCACGAAGTGGGCCCCTCGCTGGGCCGGTTGGCCTGTTATTTGGGCCGGCCGGCCTCCCCCCTCGGCCACGTCAGCCCTGATTCCAGAAGCTTCCTCCACCACCTCCGAGACGCAATCTAATCCGCTTGTTTAATGTCGGTTTGATCCGATGGTTACGGTGGAGTACGA
Source organism: Hyparrhenia diplandra (assembly GCA_015847255.1). NCBI lineage: Eukaryota > Viridiplantae > Streptophyta > Magnoliopsida > Poales > Poaceae > Hyparrhenia > Hyparrhenia diplandra. The sequence continues at coordinate 180,193 of JADLZK010011094.1, forward strand.
GTTGTAATCAAGTCCAACACCTGGCACCTCCCCCCGACTATATAAGCAGCCCCCAGGCCCCCCTGTTTCATAATAGATCTGAAGCCTCAAGTCATCATCAAGTAGAAGATCAAGTTGAAGCCAAGGCGGGAGGAGAAGAGGAGGCACCACCAAGAGATAGGATAGCTAATTAGGCCGCTCTATATATAGATCTAGAGCCTAGTTTAGAGAAGAGAGAGCGTCGCTCGGTTACGGATCTCGTAAGTTACTATGAATCAATATTATTGTTTTCATACACCTTCGTGCTATTTCATTACTATGCATGCAATTATTCTATTTTTACTTTATTCTAGTCATAGCATATTTGATATGATCATTATTCATGGTAATTCAACGCGCTTATTCGTAGAGCTCCTAGTATATTACACGTGTGTGCTAGGTAGTAGAAAGTATGTAAGCATGATGCTTAGATATAATTTACTTGCTGATTCACCTTATATGCCGGGTCATGTGGTAGATCGTAGAGGTGACAAAGACTATTGAGTCCTTTGCAATCCATCCCCGTATGTAAGCCTAGTCGATAATGGTTCTTGGGTTAATCTTGTTTTCGTTCCGATTTTCTTAAGTAATCTTGGGTGCACATTCTTATTTATGGTTTTGATTTATATATGATCTTATGCTATGCCTGTTTAAAACCATTTAATAGAGTCTTTGTATGCTACATAAGAACTGTCCCTTTGTCTTAAATCCAATCCTAATCTCACTAGGAATTAGTTTTATGCTATACTCACTACGTGTGTGCCTATGCCTGTCTCATTTACCTTATTGCTATTTATTATTGGCTTACCTTGTTTAAGTATATGCTGACTACCAAAATCTCATTAGTCTTCTATCACTGCCTTTAATCATTTGAACCACCTATCATATCTTCCTTGTGGATACGATATATATTTAAAACCCTCCTCGGGTGAAATGCTCTTTGGACATCCGTGCGCTTGCGGATCTGTAAATATTTCTCTGTAAGCTAACAAATACCAACACATACGTCTAAAGACGGATGAAACATTTGAAACATATGTCTAAAGCACTTGCAAAAACACTCAACCATTTGTAAATATACGCAATATCCAAATAAAACATTGATAAACATATGTGTGCAACATATGCAGCATCTAGACAAACACATTATAACATAAGTCTAAAAAAAACAAATGAAACATTGAAAACAAAAAGCTTGCAGCATAGATGTACAACCATTGCAACATATGCAATATCTCGATTTATTTTTGCAACATATGTATGAAACACTTGTAACATATCTTTGAAACATTCAAAACACTTGAAACATACTCTTACAACACGTGGTTTTCACCTTTCTTTTCGTAAGGCACAAAACAAATTGGGAGGATGGTGGTGCAGCCTGGCAGCAAGCCTTGGCTACTTGATTACATATGGTTATTTATGAATTTATATATATTGCAACAAAATATTACTACAAATATGTCTACTAGATTATATATGGTTACGTGTGAATTTATTGTCCGGATATATTACTCCAAATATACAACAAACAACCAAAACTCTGCATTTTTCATATTTTAGCCGAAACGGATGGAAGACCATATAGACAATGAAAATTCATTCAAAGACCATAAAGCAAAGTTCCAAAAAAAAAGATTATAAACCTAAAACCTATTTTTACCTATTTTTCTAGGGCCATACACTCATTCTCACCTAAGGATTAGATCATTCTCACTCGAGGATTAGATGGTGTTGCAAAAAAGGAGAGAGTTTGACCATTGTGGCATGGTTTTTTAAAAAAAAAAAAATGGCGCGTAGGTGCCCCTGAACCGTGGGGTCACCCGAACATTGTGGCGGCCCCCGATCGTCTTCCTCCCCAATCCCCGCCACGCTGCTGTTGGTATTTGTTAACTTTACAGAGAAATAGATCCGCAAGCGCACGGATGTCCAAAGTGAGCATTTCACCCGGGAAGGGTTTTAAATATCGAATCCACGAGGAAGATATGATAGACAGTTCAAATGAATAAAGACAAAGTGATAGAATACTAATGGGATTTTGTAGTAGTTAGCATATACTTAAACAAGGTAAGCCAATAATAAATAGTAATAAGGTAAATGAGACAGCAGAGGCACACACGTGGTGAGTATAGCATAAGATTAATTCCTAGTTAGATTAGGGATTGGATTTATGACAAAGGGACAGTTCTTAGATAGCATACAAAGACTCTACTAAATGTTTAGACAGGCATAGCATAAGATCATATATATATCAAAACCATAGATAAGAATGTGCACCCCGAAGATTACTTAAGAAAATCAGGAACGAAAACAAGATAATCCCAAGAACCATTATCGACTAGTCTTATACACGGGGATGGATTGCAAAGGACTCAATAGTCTTTGTCACCACTACGATCTACCACACGACCCGGCATATAAGGTGAATCCGCAAAAGTAAATTATATCTAAGCACCATGCTTACATACTTTCTACTACCTAGCACACTCGAGTAATATACTAGGAGCTCTACGAATAAGCGCGTTGAATTATCATGAATAATGATCATATCAAATATGCTATGACTAGAATAAAGTAAAAATAGAATAATAGCATGTATAGTAATGAAATAGCACAAAGGTGTATGAGAACAATAATAATATTGATCCATAGTGTAACTTATCGATCCGTAACCGGAGCAGATGCTCTCTTCTCTAAACTCGACTTTCTATCTAAACTAGGCTCTAGATCTAGAGCGATGAATTAGCTATCCTATCTCTTGGTGGCGCCTCCCTCTTCTCCCGCCTTGGCTTCAACTTGATCTTCTTCTTGATGATGACTTGAGGCTTCGAGATCCGATTATTTGAGACGGGGGGGGGCCTAGGGGTCTATATATATGGGTCTTCTTATGTCTCTTCAGCTTCAGCAGGCAATGTGGTACTAATCTTCGTGCTTAACGACGCCCTCGGATCAAACCGACATCAAACGACCGGTTTAGATTGCGTCTTAGAGGCGGTGGAGGAAGGTTCCGGAGACAGGGCTGACTTGGCACCAAGCCATGCCGATCGGCCCGATTATTGGCCGATCGGCCCGCAGTGGGTCCCACTCGGGCCCCGCGATGCGTCGTGGCTTCCGGAGTCTTCTAGATGATGTTTTCTTCGGTGTCAAGTTTCGGCCCACGTCGGGAGTAATCCGAAGCCTTCTAGACTTGTTTCGAGTTGGATTGCGTTGCGTTACGTCGGTCGTATGCCACGTCATTTCGGGCTGTTTTTCTCGTTAAGTCCCCGCAAATCACAACTTTACCAAAAACCGGTGAAAATATGTTAGTGACACCCTATTCTAGGTTGTTATTATGTTTTATACCTCTTTCTCATGTTTATTTGATTAATAAATTTATATGATAACAAGTGTCAACAAACTCCCCAAGCTTACCCTTTGCTAGTCCCTAGCAAAGCTATATGCTATAGTAGGATCGGGGAGTTGCTACTACGCTTTCATACCTCGAAGCACTATGTTTATCGAAATAAATTCTTCTCTTAACCGCATTGCTCTCTCATACCTGTTTACCATGGGGCGTAGCCTTTTCATGAATCATAAGCAAGATAAAACAATCAAGTTAAGTGCCATGTCTCAAACTCTTTGATCAACTATCATCCCGGGGTTTTGTAATATTTTTCAAAAGAAATTCCGAGATCCTATGTATGACCCTCTTAAGTAGATGGTATTTAGTGGAGTTACATGTGGTGGAACATACATAGTGGGATGATAGTGGCGAATGGATGAGGATGAAAGGTAGTAATTAGCCTTTAGCCTTTTTCTTCTATATATATATATATATATATATATATATATATATATATATATATATATATATATATATATATATATATATATATATATAATTTTAATTTTTTTAGAGCATCTTGGATTATATCTCTCTTTCTAAAAATTGCTAAGACTGGGCTGTCCATTCTTGGAGAGGTGGGCTTTTGCCCCGGACTTTGTCCATTTTTCTCTCTCCTTAGAGATGTGGGCCCTACTCACCCTCGGACACGTGTCCATTATTCATCTCTAAATATATTTTTATTATTAGGGAGGTAGGCCCTTCTCGCCTAGTATGACTTTTGTCCGTTACTCTCCCTCTCTCGTCTCACTTTTCTCTCTAAATATATTTATTTTTCTTTTCTTTCTTTTCTTTTCCTTTTTTTTTTTCGAATGTAGCCCAGAATCTAATAAAAACGTTGAGAGAGACATATCCAAAATTGCTAGAATTTATTTTTATAATTATGGCTAGCGGCTTGATGGAGTATGGGGATGCGTACTTCCGGGTTAGAAGCAGCGTATTTGGTGGAGTGGGATGATCTTGATGCGGATGATAGACTCTTAAGGGTCATAACTAAGGATCTCATCATGTAATGTTTTATAATTTTCAAAGATAAAAACCAGGAATCAGGTATCTCTAGGAATATGATAAACAGCAGCTCAACTTTTCATGTATTTTTTTATCCTTCAATGCTAAGACTCAGATTAAGCATGGGCTTCCCACAGTGTTGGGTTTAGAGCAAATTAAGCATTTAAAGCTCTAGGAGAATCTAAGTCTGAAATGTAAGTACTTTAAGAAGAATTATGGCGGAGCAACTATTCATCATTTCCTTAGCATATATCATCAAGATCATAATTAAAGAAAGAGAGCTAACTCGCAAGCATCTAACATTTATTGGACTCTTAACACTAATACTTTTATTTAAGACTCATTACTCTAAACAAATATACTAACTAGCTAATATTTAAAATAGATAGGATAATAATACTTATCGTGATAACTGAGGGTGCTCTCCCCCAAGCTGGATTTTGAAGTAGTCTTTTTATTCGTCCTTGGAACTTGTTCATCTCTGGGTTTTCCTTAAATGTTCTCCCTGCAAATATTAATTTCGCACATACCCGAAGGAACAAATTCTAGGATTATGTGGTGAGCCTTCATGTGCTCACATGTTTTTGTATTTTTATTTTTATGCCGCCACAACAAGGGGTGCTTGCATGGGGCTTTTAAGGAACTAATGCAAATGTAGCAAACATAATTTTGTGATTTTCTAATGCAGGTTTTTTAAAAAAATAAAAATGCTTAAAGGAAACATGCTAATTGAAATATGCTATGCAGAAAATTGAATATGCAGATAAATACCGAGTTACCTCTCGGCGGGAGTTTCAAGTACTTACTCTCGTGGCGTGCTGTCATCTATGGAATCTCGTCGGGATGTCGTGTCTGGTGCGGTGCCTTCAATGATCTCGATGAGTAGCGTAGATGAGGTAGCCGACGGTGTTTGATCAGTCAGTGACGCGGGTGGTGGTAGGTTTTCCGAAGGTGTACTCTTGTTGTCTTTCTTGGTAGGTGTGTCTTCTTTCTTCCTCCAAGCTTGTTTCTTCGGTGGAGACCTTTCTGGAGTGGCTGGTTTGGCGTGCTTGGTTGGTGAGAGCTGGGTGGAGTTTTCTTGAATTTTATTAATGTCTCCCTTGTCCGTCAGCTCCGTATCCAACTTGTGATTTCTCCGCGTCTTGTTCTTCTTAGGCTTGCTTATTGAGTGCTTCGTCTGATCTTGAAGTTGCGTCTCTTGGGTTTGTGATCCCGAGGATGGCATTACCCATGTTCCTTGCTTATTGTGCATGTTGTAGGCAGGACATTAACTGGCGCAAAGTGTGTCCTACTCACAAAGTCAAGGTAGAGATCAAGTGCATGGGCTCTGCTGGTGGGAAAACACCAACAGAACCAAAATTATATTCATTCTACTCTAACCTTGAGCACATATAATCATGGTAGCATAATGTGTTTCATTTATTTGTGACAAAGGTGATAAGATCAGACGACGGATATGAATGTGGCATTTATAACATAGCAAACTAAAGGGTAGAGAAAATAAAACTAGAGAGACAGGGGTAAGAACAACTAAGAGCTAACATGTTGAGCTATTCAGATTAATCTAAGTGAGGTTGTGAGCTAACATATTTAACTCCTTAGTAAGCATGCCATGATTAGAGTAAAGCTTTATTGATTAGGACACTTACCTTAAGATGTTACCTTTATTGTAGAATTATGGCAGCATCGTAACACCTCATGGTGGTTCTCTCATGGCATGTGTGGTAGTTGAGTGTCTTGTCCTCATATCATCTTCCCTTCAATTTTCTACGTGTCGGAACGGTGGGAGTGCGAGAGGAGGGAGAGCCTTGTCGGATCATCTTCTAGTGGAATTGGTCTTCCTCCCCCAAGCTCAAACTCTGCGTCACTCGGCGTTTAAAGTCAGGTTTGACATCATCTCCTTGAGTGTGTTGTATTTGTCGGTCTTTGATGGAATCTTATTGTGTTCGCCCCTCCCTTGTATCAATCCATTTCCTTCTCTCTTTTTTAATCGGCCCAAGGGATGAGGATGCCGACAGCCAGTTGATTTTCCTTTGTCAATTCTTCTTCATCTTCTTTTACTTCTGGTTGACGAAAGGATGCTCATTTGAGATGTAAACTTGGAGTCCCTCCTTGATTAGTTTTGTCCTCTAACGACGTGGTGTGGAGTGTTCTTCTTGATGGTGTGTAGCACACTGGTCGTCTCGATGATCAAGGGAGAAACCTTATTGGTGACAACCTTGTCCTCCATGGTCTCAGGGCATTATTGTGACTTCTCTTTGTACTGGCCCGTCATTGATTGGAGTGTATTTCTACCGGTGTATTTCTTGTGTAGGTGATGAGAGCAAGCAAGTCTTTGACAAGATGATGTAGGTTGACGTTGATCCTGCTTCTCATCAGCCTCCTGGCTTGGTACTCCTCTGTTTTGTAGTGGAAGTGGTAGTGAGGTAGGTCCACGAACATGCCCACCACGATTCTTTCCTCGCAACAGATTAGTGGACATATACCCGAAGGATAGCAATGATATTGAAAGAAAAGGGTTATTGTCCATATGATTTATTTGTGCTAACATAATGATGGTTCTTTAAAAACTTACCACGATTATATATATTTGTTTTTGTTTTTTATTATTATTATTATTATTTTTTTATGAAGCGGCTGCACTTAAGCGTGGCTAAGGCAAAGGTAACTTGCAACAAAAGACAAATTGAGTATTTAGGCACTTACAGTTCGTCCTTTCATAAGGAGTGAGTTGAGTCTTCTTTTGCGCAGAGTTGTTGGAGTTCGTCACATACCTTGCGTAAGCTAATTTCTTTTCCCAAATTGGATTTGATAATTTTCTGCAGGGGTTAGTCTAACAAAGATAACCAGAATCTACTAAAGTATACTATCAGTTCAAAAATCAACCTAGACATAATGTCCAACTCAATTTAAGAAGGCAATTTAATCTAACCACCACGTTTAAATTAAAAGCCTTTAGAAACGAAATCAACACACCTTGCGGTTTCAGGGATCAAACTAAACACCATGTTTAACTTGAGCCATGAAAACAAATTAAACTAAGCATCATGTCTAAGGTGTATGAAGATACTTCAAAACTTAAGCATACTATAGCAAACAGAGGTAGCATAAAAGTACTATAGAGATGAAGGGGTATGATCATGGTGAGACTAATATAACTATTCAAAAGTTTAAAGTCCATGAGCAAGACCGTCTCACGTTCGATCATACTTACCTTTACTCACAAATAGAATTTGTGAGTTGTGCAGCTTCTTTATCCGTCACTTGAAGATGTGATTCGAATTCTTGTGACGACGACTTGGGCAGGGTTCCAATGTTGATGGTTCATGAAGTTCAGGTACACTGGATTCTCCCAACGTAGGTCGCTTCGGAAGTTTTAATCAATTACCCTGCATAAGATAGACTAATAGACAATACACGGGTAATTCTGTTTAAGCAGAGGTGCTAAGTAGCAAAATCCACACTTAATATTCATCTATCAATAATCAAAAGAATAGCTATCAAAATCTTCCCAACAACGGCGCCGAAATGCTTGTTGGTATTTGTTAACTTACAGAGAAATAGATCCTCAAGTAAGCGCACGGATGTCCAAAGTGAGCATTTCACCGGGAAGGGTTTTAAATATCGAATCCACGAGGAAGATATGATAGGCAGTTCAAATGAATAAAGACAGTGATAGAATACTAATGGGATTTTGTAGTAGTTAGCATATACTTAAACAAGGTAAGCCAATAATAAATAGTAATAAGGTAAATGAGACAGGCAGAGGCACACACGTGGTGAGTATAGCATAAGATTAATTCCTAGTTAGATTAGGATTGGATTTATGACAAAGGGACAGTTCTTAGGTAGCATACAAAGACTCTACTAAATGTTTAGACAGGCATAGCATAAGATCATATATATATCAAAACCATAGATAAGAATGTGCACCCCGAAGATTACTTAAGAAAATCGGGGAACGAAACAAGATAATCCCAAGAACCATTATCGACTAGTCTTATACACGGGGGATGGATTGCAAAGGACTCAATAGTCTTTGTCACCACTACGATCTACCACACGACCCGGCATATAAGGTGAATCCACCAAGTAAATTATATCTAAGCACCATGCTTACATACTTTCTACTACCTAGCACACTCGAGTAATATACTAGGAGCTCTACGAATAAGCGCGTTGAATTATCATGAATAATGATCATATCAAATATGCTATGACTAGAATAAAGTAAAAATAGAATAATTGCATGCATAGTAATGAAATAGCACAAAGGTGTATGAGAACAATAATAATATTGATCCATAGTGTAACTTACTGATCCAGAACCGGAGCAGATGCTCTCTCTTCTCTAAACTCTGACTTTCTATCTAAACTAGGCTCTAGATCTAGAGCGATGAATTAGCTATCCTATCTCTTGGTGGCGCCTCCTCTTCTCCTGCCTTGGCTTCAACTTGATCTTCTTCTTGATGATGACTTGAGGCTTCAGATCCAGTTGTTTGAGACAGGGGGGCCTAGGGGTCTATATATATGGGTCTTTCTTGTCTCTTGACTCGCGAGAGCAATGTGGTACTAATCTTCGTGCTTAACGACGCCCTCGGATCAAACCGACATCAAACGACCGGTTTAGATTGCGTCTTAGAGGCGGTGGAGGAAGGTTCCGGAGACAGGGCTGACTTGGCAGCCAAGCCAGGCCGATCGGCCTGATTATTGGGCCGATCGGCCCAGAGTGGGTCCCACTCTGGGCCCCGCGATGCGTCGTGGCTTCTGGAGTCTTCTAGATGATGTTTTCTTCGGTGTCAAGTTTCGTCCACGTCGGGAGTAATCCGAAGCCTTCTAGACTTGTTTCGGAGTTGGATTGCGTTGCGTTACGTCGGTCGTATGCCACGTCATTTCTGCTGTTTTTCTGTTAAGTCCCTGCAAATCACAACTTTACCAAAACTGGTGGAAATATGTTAGTGACACCCTATTCTAGGTTGTTATTATGTTTTATACCTCTTTCTCATGTTTATTTGATTAATAAATTTATATGATAACAAGTGTCAACAGCTGCCGTTCGTCTTCCCGCTTAGGGTTTTTTGGCGACGCCCGATCTCTCGCTTCGCATCCGCAAATGTGGTTCGACCACACGGCGCAAAATGTGGTTCAACAACCACACGGTGGCGGCGGAGGGACGACGCCGACCTCCCGCCCGGGCCTCCACGGCCGGGCGTCGCGGCTCCACGCCGCCGACCTGGTCGTCCATTCGCGTCCTCTAGGCCGCTCGCGTTTTCTCTTGAATCTCACCTCGCAAGGCACCGATTGCCGCACGTATCCTCTCGGTTTCAGTTTTGGGCTTGTGTGTCGTCGTCTTCCTCGGGTGTGTCTCACACACTCGCCCGCGCCCGGCAACACCCGACCTGCCTTTCTGGACTCCACCTCCGGGATAAGGCCGGCAGTCCGGCCCTACATTCTCTCACCGTGAGGCTGTTACGCGAGGAGCGGCGGATTCGGTTGCTCGCCGTCGTTGGGGTCGCTCCGTCTGCTTTGCCGCCCGGGCTCGCGAGCGAGTTGGTGGAGGTGGGCGGGAGTGCTCCTCCTCTTACTCCTCACCATGGCGGATTGGAACCGGTCGAGGGACATGAGTAGCGACCGAGCAGCATCCCGGCGGCGCTTGGCGCCCTCCTGCCCTCGGCCCGATAACGGTATCGGACGGATTCCTCTCCCTCTCTCGAACCCGATGCTCCGATTTGGGTGGTATCATCCTTAGGTTTCTTGTCTTTGCGGTCGGATTTGAACTTACTCGATGTGTAGATCGCTCCTTGTTCTTTGTTTATCGATGATTTGGATACCGATTCAAGCTCAGGATCAGAGTTATTACTGGTTAAATGAACTGTTGTTGTAGGCTTCCTCATGTGTATGGATACAGATTTCTTTTTTGGGGGGAATTGAAATTGGGAGGGCACTGCAATTGCGAGATAACAATATTCTTGTCATGGGCAGCCCAAAGAGTACGCCACCGGCCTAATAGGCCCAAATGTCGATAGCGCCCAATAGGCCTAAGGATCATTAGCCTATCGCTAAGTTAGGGTTAGGGTTAGTCCCCTCTCTATAAAAAGAGGCAGAATGAAGAAACAATTCTAATCTCCCTCAATCTCTCAAGCTCTTGGCAAAGCATAAGGCCTAGTTATCCCCAAACTATCCATCGTCTGTCGTCATGGGCAGCCCGGCCAGCGGTACGCCACCGCCCAATAGGCCCAAATGTTAGTAGCGGCCCAATAGGCCCAAGGATCATTAGCCTATCGCTAAGTTAGGGTTAGGGTTAGTCCCCTCTCTATATAAAGAGAGGCAGGTCTGTCATTTAGAATTAAGCAATGAACAATGAAGAAACAATTCTAATCTCCCTCAATCTCTCAAGCTCTTGGCAAAGCATAAGGCCTAGTTATCCCCAAACTATCCATCGTCCATTACAATTGTACAGGTGGGGATTTCACCCACATCCAGTCTGCAACTCTGCACAGTGCATAGTATTTTGAAGATAGTATCCGTTGTACTGCGTTCAATTTCAAACACTGAAATGCCTGTTGCGCGCCATGGATTCAACGGCTGGGATCTACCAGATCCATGGCTCACTTCGCGCTTTTGCGCCATCTTTTGTCGTTTTGCGCATTTTGTCGTAACACCTAGTTGCTTGTTCCATCTTGAGTAATAACCAATGTTTGTTGACATACACCACTGCCAATGGAATTACTGACCACCATTGGTCCCACACATGGTCTGTACCATTTTTGGGGGGAATAGGAGTTGGGAGGGCACTGTAATTGTGAGATAGCAGTGTTGTACTGGTGGGAATTTCAGCCACATCCAGTCTGCAACTCTGCACAGTGCATAGTATTTTGAAGATGCATGGAAGTGCTAGTATCCGTTGCACCGTGTTCAATTTCAAATACTGGAATGCCTGTTGCGCGCCATGGATTCAACGGCTGGGATCTACCAGATCCATGGCTCACTTTGCGCTTTCCCGCCATCTTTGATTTGTATACTTTGTTGTTTTGTGTATGACATTCAATTTCAAATACTGAAATGCCAATTGTGCGCCATGGATTCAACGGCTGGGATCTACCAAATCCATGGCTCACTTGGCGCTTTCATGCCATCTTAGATTTGTATACTTTGTCGTTTAGTGCACTTTGTCATAACGCCTAGTTGCTTGTTCCGTCTTGAGTAATATGACCTCAAAGTTATGATATGATGTAAAATACATTTTCAATTTTTTTCTTACTAATTATATTACCATTAAATGAATTGCACGATGATTCCTGTGTAGGACATAAGATACTTACCTTTAGAAGCAATGTTGCCATTTTTGGATCAAACACTTTTATCAAGAATTATGAATGTTTCCCCTTATTTAGCACGCTACGTGTGTATCTGTCTGATGTTTTCTGCACACACTTTTTTTTAACTGAAACCGTGGGGTATCAACCCCTGGCGTTTTCTGCACACCCTTGATCTCCATTCTTATTAATAAGAGCAAGTGGAAGGCCATCCGTATGATTGATGATGAGTTTATATGCTATTCTCGAGTGTTGTAAGAGGGTATAAGCACCATGTAGCTATAGGATCACAAAGTCAGAAGCTAGTAATCCTAAGATTTTGGGGTATGGATAAGCTTAGTACACCCTTTATTTACGGAAATGGTTTTGGTTTTCAGAATAGGATTTCCCTTACCATCTCAAATTGTGCGAATTTTAGGAAACTTGTTCCTTGCCCGCTCTGATTTTTTTTCAGAGTGATTTTCCAGTTTCAGTGTTGGAAAGTTCTCATTGCCAATAATTTCTTACATCATGGCTGCCTGGCTGAGTTTCATTAAGGATTTCAGTAATATGTGCAATTGTCCACTTTTGTTTTTAAAATATTGGGGAGGGTTTGTTTTGTTGTTTATTTATCACTTTTTAGAACAAAATGGTCAGAACCATTTCCCTACTGGAGCAAACATTACTGGTGCACAGTTCAGCATATCTTGGTAACAGCAACCCATCTGGTAATTAGAGAGCGTCACACGGCCAACATGTATAGCTAGTGCCACAATGAATAATGAAATTATAGGGACAGGAAATCACCTTTTATTTTTTTCTCAGATGACGCAACAAGTACACAAGCTGGTTTGGTGATTTAGGCCTTCCGCAGTGTGGGAGCGCTCCCATGAAAAAATTGGGGCCCAGCCACTGGATTGAGGAGCGATGCCCGATGAGCTGCAATGTGAAAAATGTTGGGCAGTGGTGCCAACTGACATAAGCGGGACCCATGGTGGAGGAGAAAGGCACGCACACCTTGCTTGTTGCCTTGCTTCGTGGAGGAGAAAGGCCACTGACAAGGGGTCAACAATTATTTTTTATGTTTTGGGCACCGGTGAATCTTCATTCACCGCTCCCAACTCTTCTAAAAACAAGCACCACTTGTTGTACTTGTTGTAGTGTTAGGAGTGATGCCCAAACACTCTCTCTTCTTTTGGGCATCACTCTTTGACCACACTGCAGAAGGTCTTATGTGACTAGACAACACCTTGAGTGACCACATAATGGTATCTAAGTGTATCATTCTTTATGCATCTATTCAAATATTCTCTGCACTCTGCAGTCGTAAACAAAGATGATTGTAACGATCTTTATCTCTGGCTATTTGAACGAATTTTAAAATTTCAGTCTGGTATCTTCCAGTTCGCATGTTGCAATACTAATCAATCTAGGCATATGACAATTCTATTTCTATTTATGTTCTTCGGGTTTGCTGAATGCAGTATGTCAGGGAATCTTTTGTCTTTCTGCATTGCCATGTTGCTACCATTAATTCTGATACCCATTTTTCTCATATGCACAGGAGACAATGTCCGCCCAGTACCATTATGGGAAAGAGAATTCTGCCGCAACGCTTACGACGTTCCTTGGAAGACCTTCTGCGAAAACAAGCGATTTATTAAAATAATGTTCGACAACGTCATGGTTTGGGATGATTCAGGCTCGTTCAAGAATTTCCTGGACGCAAAGGAAAGGTTCAGGAAAAAATATTTTGGCGAGCCTTATGAGGATCCTGTGCTAGATCCTGATACATACATCGATGGGATCAACCACCACTGCAAAGTTGACCCAAAGTTGATAGCTGATCTGGATAAGACAGCTAGCATAAACTTGGTAGCTGACATGGGTTCGGGAGGCATGGACAATTTGGTAGAACCGATTGGCAATCTGATACCCCCAGGTTGGGGAAAACTGGATCCTAATCTGAAACCCACTGGATGGGGAGAACCGGCTGATCCACCACGTGCCGCTGCTTGTGGAGGCCAGGACATTCAGACAACAGAGGTGGTCGGGGGAGACCACCCATACTACACACAAAATAGCAGTAACTATAACTTGCATGGCGGCCGTGTCAATCAGAGGAACCAGGCCGAGGGGCAACACCAGCGGAGGACTGGCGGTGGCAAGCAGAGGACCCAGGGCAAGGTGTGGCATCAGATGAGGAGCGGTGGACTGCCGCAGCAGGTCCAGAGGGGTAGAAAGATGGAGTGGCGTCCGGTGAACAGGGCTCCCAAAGATGATCCTACCGCTTGATCTCAGGCCGCAATTGGTTTGTTTGTGCAGCCAGTGTTGAGCTTGGCTGCTTCTGGCACAAGTAGTGCCTGTGCAGCCGCTGTTGCTCTTACGGAGCTGCTGTGGCCTTGGTTTACTTCTATTCTGTTGTACTAATGATGTTATAATGTTAATGGGAGCTTGACAGTTTGATGCAATGTTAATACTGGTTCTCCACCTGGGTATATTGCATTGTCTATGCATGTGCTCGTACTCGTTTATTACTAACTCTGCTCATCTTTTCAGTGCAGACTGCAGACATATGCAGACAGCTTATGTGAACGGCTGATTGAAGCAGACTGCATGCACAAAGAGACTTCCTCTGTTCAAAGAAAAAAATGTCTGTTGTAACATTTCCATTTGTTCAGGACGGGAATACAGTTGCTCGTGATGCTTGATGAACGAGCAAATAAGGCTGAAGCATGGCACCAGGATGCTGCGGTGCCATACATATTCCAAACCAGCTGATCCAATCACTTGCACCAACAACGGATACCAGAGCGAGTGTCTCACAGGCTCACGAGCACAAACAGCAGCCCCTGATACTCGCTCGGACCAGCAAGCCCCTGATTCTTTTGTGTTGCCCCTTTGATGTTGCTTGGATCATATCATAGGCTGCCAAGAATGAGCATAGAGGTTTGAGGGAGATGAAAATAATGATGGAGAAATGGCACCGCCAAGATGATCAAACTCTGCATGGCACAAGGATGGCGCTAGTCTTCAGCCCAATAGGAGGATGAGAGGACGCCGATCGAGGAGGATCGGAGAAAGCAAGGGCATGGGACGACTGGAAAGACGACAAAACAATCCTCGTGGTGTTTGCCGGCAATAAGAATTGTATTGTGTCCTCTGTTCTGAAGTCTTACCACTTGTTGTTGTAACCATTCGGAGCTGTCTTTAATTAGTGTGATTGGGCCTTGGAGTTCTGTGCTTGGAGTTGTCTCGGTTGTTTTGGTCTGTGCCACTCCAATTCCTCGGATAGGCTTACAAGTCTTCGCTTTGCTACGTTCTGTTCGGCCTTTTTTTTTTTTTTTGTTTCATTTTTATTCTTGTCTAAGTTTTCGATACATGCAGATCACAGGAAGTGTAAATGGACTTTTGGTCCAGTGTTAGGTCAGTCCAGTGAGATGTGGTCTAGTGGTAGGTCAGTCTAGTAGGACGTTACCCACTAGAGCTCAAAATCTAGGCAATGTTTAGTTGCTCTACATGAATGCAAAAAGTGCTACAGTTCCCCGTCAAATCGAATCTTTTAACGTATTTGTGGAGCATTAAATGTAGCTAAATAAAAAAACTGATTACGGTTTGGCTGAAAAGTGTGAAAACGAATCTTTTAAGCCTAGTTAGTTCATGGTTGGACAATAATTACCAAATACAAACGAAAAGTGCTACAGTAGCCCAACCCAATATATTTGCCTTTATTCTGGAATTTTCTAGAAGTTTACATGTGTCGAATGAGCATGTGTGTGTGCGTGTGGTGTGAGTGTGGAGTGTGTGGGTTATGTGCGTCAAGCTGTGTGTGGTGTGGTGTGTGTGTGGAGTGTGTGGGTTATGTACATCCAAACTAGAATTTTACATGTGTACGCACGAGCACGCGTGTGTCCGTGTGGTGTGAGTGTGGAGCGTGTGGGTTATGTGTGTAAGCCGTGTGTGGTGTGAGCGTGTATGTCGAACCCAGCTAGATTGGGCCGAGCCGACACGGGATCGCCGTTCGTCGGGGCGGGGAAGGCGGCGATGGAGGTGGTGGAGGCAGCGGCGGCGCACCCGCCGGCGGCGCGGCGCGGCAGCTCGGGCAGGAGGGCGGCGCACGGTGGCGGTGGCGGCGGCAGCATCGGGCAAGGCTAGGGTTGAGAGAGAGAATTGAGAGATAGAAGCTGTTTGGGAGCTACCCCTTTAATTATTTTCTCCTTAATCCCAAATGATTACAGCTCCCTTATATTTATAGTCGGGGAAGACTTGCACGCTAAGCAATCTCTAGGAGGTTTCCTTATAGATTGGAATACCTCTCTTACAAGCAACCTATTTACTCCCTATTTTATTTTTATCTTTATTCCCTAAATATTTATTACTTAATGACAAAGCTGATGACGACGGGCGGGCGGCGGTGGCCCGCCACGGGCCACCTGTGCGCGCGCACGAGCCCTCTCTGGCTGGTTGCGTCGCCCCCCTTGAGGCCCCTCTAATTTGGTTCATGACAGTGGAGTATGTGGATTATGTGCATCCAATTATTGAATTATATTATCTGATAAAAAAGATCGATCGCACGAGGTGCCACGGTGCCAAGCCAGAGCGAGCCAGCATCGGGCCGTGGGAAACAGGCACAACTGTTGCTTGCTTATTACGGAATTTTCTAGTTTTCAAACTTCATTATGTATTTCATTTTGCGAGGAACTTCATTTTAGAGGAAGGAAATTCACAATGGCTATGCTTTCGATTTTTTTATCCAAAATGTCAATAGTTTGAACATATACTAGCCCAACAAATTTAGATTCGTATACTATTTCAACAAGATGAATACATAGGGAGTTTAGTTTCACGTCTTCACTAGAAAAGTAAAACTTTGTACGTAATTTTGTGCTTTCATTAGGAACGTCTCGAAGAAGTGCAATTTTATGGAACCGGCCGCATCACGTTGATAGAGCTTCATGGGGATGTTGCTTGCTGGCAGCTGGAAAAAGGCGCAAGCCTAGGCGCGTGAGGGTACACATGCCCGGAATAAAAGAAGAATACATTCTTAGTTTCATGTCTTCACTGGAAACGTCTCAGAAAAGTGAAACCTTTTCCTGGTATTTTCCCGGATTTACCGGTGTTATGCATTAAGTGGTAAGTAACGTCCCGCCGACGACGAGGCGCCAATGGTGACTCCGAAAATCTCCAGATCTGTCAGGTGCTCAGTCTTTCAGAGGTGCTCATAGGGGTAGGGTTTACGTACGTGTGTTCATAGAGGTGAGTGTGCATGCGTGTTATGAGCATCAAGCGTTGTCTTGTGTAATTCAAAAACAAAAACTATATATAAATTAAAAAGCGAATTTGCAAATATAAATGGCACACCGTCACAAGTTAATAAATCTTTTTTTTTTTTGACAGAAACATATATAATATATTATTCCAGCGAACAAGTTACAAAGAAGACCTCAAAAGAGATCTTTTTACAACCAGGGCCTACAGCTTCAAGAAACCAGAGAAGCTTCATCGCCGATGAAGATCGAACCACCAGTGAGATGGCGCAGGGGCTTCGAAGTCGAGGCATACGCCGGGGCGAAGGGGCCGCAAAGCGCCGGCTGTTGAAGGGACCGTCGCACCGCTGAAGTCGGCACACACCGGGCGAATCGAAGGATAAGGATGAACTCGTCGCGGAGGTTGATGAAGCACGCCGGGATCCTAGGTGAAGGCGGTGCACTCGAATCCACACCAGTAGAGAAGCTTGTAGGTGAAGAGGAGAAGCCGGAGAGAACACCGCTGGAACAACAAAGGGGCGAGATGGAGGTGGATGTGGGATCCGGAGTGGAGAGACGGCGTGGATGTGGTCGACGGATCTCGAATCGATGCGGGCGAGGCGAGGCGAGGTGAGCAGGGACGAGATCCGCCGGGTGGGGAGAGATGACTACTTTATTTAAACATACCCGGATAGCATAGCCACCGGGCGACGAGGAAGCCGAGAACGGCGACTATGGCGACGGCAGCCGCACAACCTAGGCAGTACATACCACAGAGGGAAGGCCAAGAAGGCAGATAAGCAACTAAAAACTTAAAGTACTAATAGATCTACAGGATTGGGGGCTCCCTGCCCTACCCCGCCGGGCGAAGCTCGCCGGAGGGGAGGGAGGGAGGGGCCCCGAAGAGGGATAGGTGGGGGAGCCGAGGGAGGAAGAGGAGGTCGCCGCCTGGAAGGAAAAGGGAATGTGTCACATCAAGTTAATAAATCTTTGGTGTGTGTATTTAACTCTATAAAATACATGCCACATTAGAGTTTGTACGCCTTTGGTGCACATTTATTTTATCAGTACTTCTTTCAAATTATAGTATCGAATCCCCAAAAAAAATTATGAGATCCTGCAACTATATTTGAATATAATTCTATGTTACAAAATTTAAATAATTAAAAGTTGCAATGTTTATAGTTTCCACTTTTCCTATATAACATGCGCCTAAAATGAGCGTGTGGATCAAGCGAATCCTTGTGCACACGGCACACCGTAACCAGTACTGATGAAAATGGAAAAAAAACCCTATTTCTACTTCGTTTCTATATTTTTTCACGTAAACGAGATCGGTTCGAAAAAATAGCTTCCCCGTTTCAGTTCCGATCCCGAGAACTTCCGTCCTGCATTCCATACTATTTCTGGGGGTTTTTTTTCAAAAATACGGAAACGATCGGGTCGCTCGGCATTTCGTACCGTTTCTAGATTTTTCCGAAAATACGGAAACGACGACGCGTCAAACGGAAAACGGGTGGTTCGAACAGGAAAAATTGTGTCCGTTTTCAATACTAATCACTAGCGCCCGCAGCCATGGACGTAAACGGCATCTCCTCCAACTCCAACGAGCTTCTCTCTCTCTCTCTCTCTCTCCCTCCCTTCGGTGCACTTAGAAAAAGGAGGGCTTGGGGATACAAGCTGGCCAAGGCATGGGGACAGGGTCGGTGGCTTTGGGAAGAAAACGGCGGTTCTCGCCGAGATGGAGAAGAAGGGGCGGGGAGGACCGGGGGGAGCAGACAGAAAACGGCCGTGGGCGCGGTAGGGTCTCGCCGGATCTTTACGGCCGTGGACATGACGGCATAGCTCCGTTGAGACCCTACTACGCCAAGGCGGGCAATGGGGGTGGGGGGGCAGTAGGAGTGCGAATGAGCGGGATCCTAAGGAAGAAGTTGAATAGGACGCGATCTAATCTGGAGCGCGTCCGATGCCTAAAAATCCAAAAACTCAAGTGCATGATATATAGCAAAACTCATAGTTTTCCTTGTTGAAGCTCATGACACTCTTAATTGTTGGGTTCCACCGCGCACAAGACCATTAGAGGGAAGACATATTACATAATGACACATAGAAGCATTGACATCTCGGTCGATCATATCTCATCGACGGCACAAAAGAGCCGACATGCACGCAAAGAGGCACAGTACACATCACAGGCCATGATGCATCATCATGCGCGAGAACTCGTCGAAGCACACGAAGCCGTCGCCGTCGACGTCGACGCCGCCGATCATGCGGCGGCAATCCTCGACAGAGCAGCGGTCATCTCCCAGCGAGGCGAGCGCGGCGCGAAGCTCCTCAGCAGAGATCTTGCCGTCCCCGTTGGCATCGAACACCGCGAACGCCTCCCTGAGGTCGCCCTCCTCGCCGCCGACGAGTTCCTCCGGGACGAAGAGACCGGCGTCGGCCTCCGCGAGCATCTCCGCCAGCCAGCTCCTCGCTCGACACCACCTGGCGCAGCGCCACCTCCAGCTCCTCCCGCGTTACCGCCGGCGCCGGCGGCTTCCTGCTGCTAGTCGCCCCTGCCCGCGGTGGCGAGGATGGCAGGAGCACGGTGCGCGGCGTGGTGACGGTGGACGCGCACTCGTGAGAGGACACGGTGGCGGTGGAGCTGAACGAGCTGCCGCCGCCGCTCTTGCCTTCCTTTGATGACCGTTTCGTGCTCTTCCTCTTGTTGCTCGCCTTGGGAGAAGCGGCGGCGGTGGCGGAGGAGGAGCCGCTGCAGAATCCCGTCACGCAAAGCTTCATGGCTATTGTTGGTACGTACCTTGCTTGCAGGTGGCGATCGAGGAGAACACACGTCGAGGAAGGAAGGAAGGTTAGGTGGGGATCGTCGGATGCGATCGATCGAGACGACCGACCGACGACGAGCACGTACGCCGGGGTGGAGAAGACGAGAGGGTCCCGGAGGGAGGCCGGAGTTTATAGGCCGGGGAGGCAGTGAGCTTCCAGGAAGCTTCGTTCGCTTCGCGGCGGGCGCGGGAAAGGAACCGCCAACCGCTTGGATTGGCTGCGTGGACGTGGAGTGCGACGCTCCTAGGTGACGTCAGCTCACACCGAGGGTTTTCCGCTCCTGACACCGAAAACAACATGAAACGTACCAACAAATGCAAATAAGTTGCCAAACACGAAACATAAGTAGGTGATTTGTTATTACCAATGCTGGCATATATACATGTATATATACTTATTTCCACCCAGTAGATCGGAGTAAATATTTTCTCATTTTAGTAAGAGGAAAGTGGTGCCGTGTTGGTAATAATATTGAGAGCCCGCAAAATTTCGAAGACATTCTTAGTGAAAATGTGAATTACACATAAAGTGGCTTTCCTGAGATGTTTCGACGTGAAACTCAGCATGTATTCTTCTTTATCCCCACCCCCACCCCCCACACACCTCGTTCCAAATGACCGCAAGGTACTTCCCCATGAAGCTCTATCAATGTCCAGTTCCGTAAACTTCTACTTTTCCAAGATGTTTCTAGTGAAAAAAGCGAAACTATGTGGAGTGAAAACGTGAAACTAACCATGTATTTTTCTTTTTATTCCCCCCACACACACGTGTACTACCCCCCACACGCCTAGGCCGGGTTGCGCCTCTTTCCAGCCACCCACAAACAACTCATGAAGCTCTACCGATTCGTAAAATTCTAATTTTTGGAGACATTCCTAATGAAAACACAAAATTACATATAAAGTTTCACTTTTCTGAGACGTTTCTAGTGAAGACATAACTAAGCATGTATTCTTCTTTTATCCCCCCCAAATGTACCACCCCCACGCCTAGGATTGCGGCTCTTTCCAACCGCCTGCAAGCAACTTCCTTTATCGGCGTTATGCTTTGACAACATTCCGCCGACGAGGCGCTTTTGTGTCCTCGTCACTTGTTGTGACTTTGGTAATCTCTAGATCTGCCGGCTCGGTTATTCGGAGGTGCTCATAGGGGGTAAAGTTTACGACGTTGTTGTATTGTGTAATCTCAAAAAGTAATTATATTATTAAAAATAAAGTTTATTAGAAATTTAGGATTATTTGAGAAAACATTTCGATCGATTGGGGTATGTTTTTTATCAACTACCAAACCGAACTTGCGTTTTGCAAACGGAATGTGTGCATCATTTTTTGTACTTAATATGTATGTGTACATCTTTTTATGTGTACATCTTATTGCGTTGTCACCTGAACACGACTCGATTTCGAACGTTCATATAACGGTTGCATCATTTGTTCCAGTATGTATTAAGTTGGACTTTATACCGCCCTTTGGCGCGACTTGGAATCGGCTTCCCATTGCTAGACTCAAGTTATATATCTATACCTTACTAATAAAGCGAGAAAATTTCCGGTGTCGAGATCGTAGAATCATCCTTAACCATCGGATTGGTATCATTGGTTTAGATCGATTGTTAGATAAGTGGGCCTTTCAGGCTCATCCAGCCTCCCGATTCCGTCTCGGCAGAGTTTAGAGTTGATACGACCAGCAAATTCTAGTCGCCCCACACGAAGTTGGAGACCAACATGGTCACGAAGTTATGTTATATTGCGTCCATCCTACCGTGGGCCGCCAGCATCACGCAATCGCCTGTAAGCTCAAATCTCTGATCGTGCGGCTCCATCCCGATGACTACAATCCGGCCACAGCAAGTTCGATCCTAATCAAGAGAGTCATCCGGGGGAGCGGTAGCCACGTCCATAGACCCATGCATATGCAAACCAATAGTATGCATGCACCATACACACAAGGCTGAAAATCAACCAGCAAGCAAGCAAGAGGACAGACACACCTACAAGCAAAGTAGATCGATCGGACATTCCTCTCCGATCGAGGGGCTCCAACTCCATGCATGCAGCCCATCAAATTCAATCCCCGCCGGCGCTGATTTTGACTCCATTCACCGAAGTTTGATTACATGAATTCTTTTTTGTCTCCCGTTGCAAACGCACGGGCAGTTTTGCTAGTTCTAACTTATACAAGCACAGATCATGATTCTGAGTCATATACAAGACTAGACGGAGACGGTCTTAGGAGAGTTTGAAAGCAAAAAAAAAGAAAGAAAAATATGAAAACATATACTTTATTCTTTACTATTAACTAGAAAATGTGTCATACTGGCATCTTATTGCTTTGCGCATGTCTTTGATCTCGTTCTTATAGTTATCGCTTGCGCGTGTTTTTTATCTCATTCAAATAAACAAACAACTATGCTGGAAGCCACGCCATGGACATCAATATCATCTCAACAAAATAGGCCATCGATATCATATATAATTTTGTTTGGGTAGAAATTAGGGAGGAGAGGGGGACACGTGTCCCTCTCCTTCCACCTTACCTTTAAATAGATTATTACCTCCTTGGAGCTAGGTTGAATGTCTTATTCATTGAGAAGGGCAAAGTACTTATTCACTTGGCACATGTTGTCTAAGATCTCTGCATTGCAACAGGAGCATTGGTTGTTGGAGCCCTAAGAGATGAGAGAGCTCCTGCTAATGCATCATGCTCTCCTTGTTCTTAGGGGTGGTCAACGACAAACAAGATTGCATTACAATTTACAACTTTGAAGGCTTGTTCAGCTATATCACTGCAGTGGGGTTTTCTGAACCATCAATGAATGCAATGGAACTACATAACTGGATTGATGTACAGAAGGTGTCGCTCAATATCGTAGTCCGGATCATTGGTTTTCTTGGAGTCTTCTATACAACTGTGAAAAAAAAATCACTTCTAAAAAAATTGAAGGGGAGGGTGGCCGTGGATATCTTATATAATTTTGTTTGGTGTAGAAATTAGGGGGGGGGGGGGCGCGTGCCTCTCTCCCCTCCGTCAATGCTTAGATTACCTCCTCAAAAGTACTTGTTAACTTGCATGCTTCGCTTCTCTAGGAAGGTTCACAAGCAGGTTCACAAAGATTATGAGAAGATAAAAAATATTATGAGAAGATATGCCAACCAATGATATGTTTATATTATGAGAAGGGTAAACTTTTACTTTTCTGTAAATATTATGAAAAGATAAAAAAATGATCCGTTTAGTTTACGAGAAAAATCGGATCCAAAAATAATACACCAATAAAACATGCAAAACTCGGGTGCATAAGCTGCACAACTATAGTTTTCCAACGGGCCGCCCGGTATGGTTCGCCCGGCCACATGCCGCGTGCCATGTCCGCACGCCCGTGCCACGCGGGCCGTGCCGCAACGGTCTCGTGCGACTTCATGCCCAGCCCACAGGCCGCAAAACGTGCCGTGCAGCCCGTGGAGGCCTGGTGAAAATGGCGTGCTAGGCCGGCCCGAGGACACGCACGAAGCGCAAGAAGGGGAAGCGCAGGCTGGCTGCCGGAGATGGCGGTGGCTGCCGCCGCCCGATGAGCTCCCTTGGCACCGGATCCGGCATTGGGGCTGGCTGATTCGGGTTCCCGTCGGTTCACACTTGGTCGAAGGAGCAGCAGCGTTGCTCGAGGAGCAGGGTGGTATCCTGGTGTCTCGCGGCTCACCTATCGCGAGGGATGGGGAGGGTCTCGCCACGGGAGCATCCTGAACTCGCGAGGGAAGGGAGGGTCTGCCGCGACCTCTCGCCGGAGCGTGGCGAGGGAAGGGGAGCGCGGTGTGCGTCGTGAGGGGAAGGGAAGTAGAGCGGTGCGGCTGCAGGGAAGGTAGTGTGGGGTGGAGAGTTAGGGTTAGAAAGGAAAAGGTAGTTGCACACTCACTGGTTGCCAACTTCGGCTGGGAATGAGAGGAGAGCGTGGGAGATTTTTTTTTTAGCAGGCCGAGGTCACTCCATGTCGGGCCATCACCGGGCCGCCCCTAAAAGGCTGTGTCGCGGTCGTGCCGTGCCGTGCCGTGCCTCATGCTTGGGGGGCAATCCAAGCATGCACTGCTGCCTCGGGCCGGGCCACAAAAGCGTGCCTCGGGCCGTGTTGTCGGGCTACGGGCTGCATGGAAATCTATATGCACAACTAAGAGTACACCGACAATTTTGATCCACCGATCTAACTTAGCTAGAGGAAGGTACACATCCCTAGAAAACTTGGGCACCAATAGCATTTTGGCATATGATTGCGGAGGAGATCACTGGCGCATATGATTGGGCACCAATAGCACCCTCTCTTAGGAGTGTGTTGGCCCCCTTCACAGGTGTTTTAAGGGTTTAGGCCAAGGACTGCAAGTGTTTAGGATACAAGACTTCAATTCTTATTTATATGGTGCCGGTTTACGGGGCGTGACTTTGAATATCTGTAACACGCCGATTGTACATGTAAACAATCTCCTTTCTTAATATGAATACGCGCAAAGCTTTTTGCGTGTTAAAGAAAAAACAAATTACGGAGGAGATACGATCAATTTGTTTGTACAACGAGAATATTGTGGATTGTGTCGGCGATATGCAAACACACTCCAAATAAACAGCAGTCAAATAATTAAATTCAAGGGAGCACACCGACACACCGTAATTGGATCGACGACGACGACGCAAACATGGCACGATCGTCGATAGATGCATATTACATACAGACAGACACAGTAGAATAATTCGTGTGTGCATGCATGCAGCGCAGCACCGAGAGCTCAGCGTGCAGCCGCCGCGCGTTAAGTATGCCGGCACGGCGGCGCCGCCGGCCTCCATGCGGAGACGGAGTAGAGCGGCTTGCGGTGCCAGCAGAAGAAGAAGGCCTCGCCGCGGGTATCGTGGGCCACCTGGTACGCGTAGTCCCCGCCGCCCCACCCGCAGCTCTGCATCTGTGTGTGCGCGTGTCTGTGGGTGCATCTGTGTGCGCGCGTGCGTGTGTTCGTACTGCCCATGCCCGTTCCATCTCGCAGCGCCCCGCCGCCGAATGTTTTTTCGGCTGTTTTGGGATTTGGAGATAACCGATCGTTTGGAAGAAAAGAAAACATATGTAAATAGACAAGGCGTGCAAACTCTAGTTATTAGAGTTAAATACATCAAAGATCTAAACTTGTCACGGTGGGTCGTTTACATTTACAAATTCGCTTTTAATTTCTAGTTCAAATAATCAGCTAAAACTACTAAAGCATAACGGCTTTAACATGCACCAGAAGTAGGGAAAAAAAAATAGTATAAACGTAAAAAACACACTGATACACTAGATCGGTGTTTACATCCAGCAGCCCAGTATCTCTACCCCTAAAACGTACATGGTAAAAACACTCGTCCCCGGTGATTCTTTCGCTTCACCCCGATAGAGGCCTCCCCGGCTCCCTTCCCTTCACCCCGCGACAAAAGCATCGCGCACTTCCCTTCGCTTCACCCGGACAAATCGTCCCCGGCTTCAACCCGCTCTGTAAAAATCGTGAGGTCCCCGGCTTCGTTTCCGCTCCGCCGCATCTCTGTCTCCGAGCGTCTCCATCGCCGCCGCCCTTCCGTCCTCCCGGACCTCCCCCACTGCCACTGCCCTAGCCCCTGCAGCGCCTCCCTCCCACTTCCCCTCCCCTTCGATGCCCCAGCTCCTTGGATTCACCCTGACTCCCTCGCTCCCACGCCCGACGCTCCCTCCGCGCATTGCCCCCGCCCTCGCCAGCCCTCGCCTTCGGCATCGTGACGCCGCCAGCCACCGACCATGCCCAAGCGCCGCCCTCATGAGACCTCATCCTCACCCTCACGCCGCCGTCGCCAACCCAGTTGGCGCAGCCAGCACTGTCGCCTTCTGTTCGCACTGGACGCGCCGGCTCCCGGAGATGCTCGCCGAGCTAACGCCGCCAGACGCGCCACCACCTCCATGACCTGCCTGCCGCCTCCTCGATGCGTCGCAGCAGGATCTGGCGCCACATCCACCGCCTCCCCACCGCAAGACGCGTCTCCGCCTCCACTCTACACCATCTTGGCACGCAATTGAGCAGGGGCTAGGTCAAGGACCCGACGAACACTGCGGCGTGCTGCAGAAGAAGCCGTTTGTGCCCTCAGATTGGACCCCACCTCCCGTTCGTGAGATCCACACAGGTACTCACCCCTTTCTCTTCTGATCCACTCATAAAATGCAGTAGCCCAACGATTTATGATGTGATAGAGTTTCATGCTTACTGAAACTGTTGGATTTCTTCCCTGTGCTCAGGTCACAAGTTCAAAAAAATAGAGGGTAACCAAGGAACATATTCAACCTTTCAAAAGAATACAAGGTTTGAACAATTCATATCATTTTCTCTGAGTTATTATTAATTGTTTTCAAGGTTAGTATGAGATGCATATATATTTTTTTCTCAGACTGGAGGCTATATATTTAAGTTTCACAATGTTGGTAACTGTGACCTCTGCCAAAAACTTTGTATGCAATGTTCATTTTTTCCGTTAGTGGATGCCAGCAGATCAGTTAATATTTTTCGTCGGATGAGGTCTAACGTAGGCAGAAATGAAAGTAACCTGAAGTTCTTTGATGTTTTCTCAAATAAAGTTTTTTCCTATGCCACTTGTAATATCAGAAATTGGCTACCTACCTCATTCTTGCCTTATTGGGTGCTGCATAATCTAATACATCCTCCTCACATCTAAGATTTTTGGCAAACATCAAGGTATAGTGGCCCTCGATGAACTGTGGCTACTGAAAACTTAAGTGCTCCTGTTGGTCTGAACAACTCTGTTGTTGAAGTGGAGAGACCGATGTAACTTGCGAGAAGACAGGTAATGTGATTTCCTATGCCCACATTTCTCTTGGTCACAGATATATGAAGTTTTCATGATAGTTCACTATTACAGGGACAGATTTGTTGAGTTCATTTGCATTAATCTGTACTGCATAATAGCGACCTGTTCACTAAACAGGTCTGTATGTGTGCTATCATCTGTCCTGCATAATAGCCATGTGTATTTGATATTGATACCTGTTATAGTCAAACTGAAGAATCTTCTTTTATTTCACTATATGCCATTCTTATTCTTCTGAGTTCCCTTCATTGTTGACCTGCACTTTCTGATCCCACTAGGCCACTACATTTGTTTTAGATTGCCGTGGGATACGTTTATATTTCAGTTTACAGTGCAGTATACTCTTGGGGAAACATAATAATCTGGTATAGGTAAATATAGAGTTTGATGAGTAACTACAAATCAAACATGAGCTGAATTATGATAGCAAAGGAAATTCAGAGATCTCTCAGTTTTTGTTAGTGGATATCAACTCAGGTTGATGCTGAGATGATTTTTTCCTTCATGTGTCGATGCTGCCTAGAATTTTGTCTTTGTGATAGCTTTTTGGTAACCATCATTCGTGCCAAATTTCTTGTGTAGATATTTCTCTTCCTTTGTTATTATATATCTTTTCTTTGCTTTGCCCAGTTGATGTGGACACCAATGTATTATCCTACATCGTCTCCTGCAGTTCTGACTTCTGGCAGAATGGAGCCCCTGGACCAATATGGCACGAGGGACGAATGGGAACTGCACCAGTAGATCAGCATTGTTGTTCATGTTGATTTGTTTCAAGCGGTAGTAAGCGCTACAGAATCTCTCACTATTTGTTATTATTTGTTTCTTGATTATGTTTTTAAAACTTTGAGTTGCATAAGCCTGATCGACAATCAGGCATACAACTGTTGCCTGCCCTGCAAGAGCAAAGGACGATAGTTGGGCATTGATCACACATCGTCTCAGCTAACGCTGAACACTGCCTCCTGCCTGCCTTGGCCATCACCGGCTGCAGACTGGTTCTTCATCAGTCAAGTGTCACGGCTCCCTATCCCAATGCCAGGTATATGTGCTTTATACTATCATACAATAGCTTAATCAATGCCAAATCCTTTGGTGTATATATTATTTTTAATTTACATGATCTTTAGGAGAGGTTGTAAAGATAAGTCTAAAGGTAGGAGATTAAATGTAGGAGGGTTTTTTATTACAGTAAGGACATTCTTGCCCGATCAGTTATATCTATACTTGGTGACTAAAAATAATTGATTACTGATCTTCCATGTTGTAGCAATGAATTGTGCAAAAGTAAATTTCAGTCATTACTTGTTTTTTTTTTGGAAATGGGAATTTTTATTAATTTCAAGAAATTACATCAAGGTGATACAAAGTCTTGAAACATTCCCGGCCTCTGCCCTTGGGCACATAGCCTTTAAGAGTTTTAAATAACCACAAGGTAGTAGTATGAGGCTATATATATTCTAAACTAACAATATAAATTGTTTGTCCATAGGTTGATGCCTATCTTCAGCAGTTTCTCTCATGTGTTGTCCTTTTGTGCTCTTTTATCTTCGTTCCTCATCAGAGGGATTCTGCTTGAGGAGAGGGTCCCGCGCAGAACGCCGTCTTGGTCCGCGACCTCCTGCGCCGGCTGTCCGTCCCGTCCGGGCCGCCTGACCGCCGATGCTGATGGCTTTACTCTTGTTGTAAGCCGTCGGGCGTGAGACGGGCGCCGGGCTCCAGCGCCACCCTCGCCGCCGACGGTCGGTGCCGAGTCCACTCGCCGGTTCTCGCTTCAATCGCTTGACGGGGTCACGCCGCGCCGGTGCACCTCCCGTCCACGTTGCCTTTTCGCCTCAGCACGCGAATCGGGGGCCAGGATTGCAAGCAGCGGCGTCACCACCGCCCTCCTCGGTGCCCTTCGCCGAAGTCGCCAAAGCGCGAGCAGGTGGCACACGCCGTGGCGTCGTCAATGGTGCTGGTGCCCACGGGGGGCTCTGCAGCCCGGCGTATCTACACGGCTCAATCCTTATTGGGGCCATTCTCCGTCCGAAACCCTCGACATCGACGACGGGCACCATCGGCGACGGCACGCCTGGGCGCCCACGGCGCGTCGGGCCGGGGCACGCGTGTTCGTGGGGGGGCGCGGTTGTGTCCGCCGTCGGCGGCGGCGGCGCGCCGCCGCATGCAGCTTTGTGGGAGCTTAGCCTGCCGCCAACACCCGATGCATGCGACCCGTCGACGCTTTTGTCGGGCGAGGGTGCGGACGTTGTTTGGGTTGACCCGATGCTTGAGGAGCTGCGGCCTCCTTCGTCGGCGCGCCCATCTACCCTTCTCGTGATCCCACCGGAGCGGGTGGATCCTCTTCGCCACTACGTGTGGCGGCTTCCGGCCGTGGATGCGGTTGAGCCGCGGTGAGGTGCCGTGTCGGGCGATCACGCAGCCACACTTCCCGGCCCCGCCCAGCGTGGCGGCGTCGGCGTTGGACCTTCGGTGGGTGGGCGCCGCCCACTTTCCCGTACGCCTCCGCGTCAACGGTGATGATTCTAACTCCGTCGGGACGGTCGGGCGTCCTCGCGGCAAAGAGATTGAAGCTCGGTTTGTGTGCCGTTGTCTCGCCATTGATCAAGTCGGGCCGCGCTGCGTCGATCAGCGCGACTCCGGCGTCTACCTCACGCAGCGCGCCGTGTCGCGTCGCGGCAGCCTAGGCGACTAACGGCCACTCAGGGCCGAATCTTTGCTTCGGAAGTTGGGCGTCGTAGTGGAGGCCGGCGAGGCTCGATTCTTTCGAGGAGGAAGGTCGGGACGTCTTGAGGAAAGGGGTATGTCGCTGGCTAAGCGGCCGCTTTGAGACTCTTCTCAATGGAGCTTTTCGACATCTCCACCACGGGCCTCAACACCCGAGGGACTAGCCGACGAGGTCGCCTAGCGTAGCTAGTGTCGGGTTGTTGGGTCGAAGCTGTCAAGATGTAATCCCTCGTGATGTATCCAGTAGTTGTTAGGTCTCGCATCGGTAATCGTTTGGTTACCGTTGCATCTTATTGTTTGAACTTTATTCTGCTTAATGAAAAACGTGCAACGGCGTGGTCACAAAAAAAAAAAAAAAAAAACTGCCGCAGCAGCGGCAGCAGCAGGCGGCGCCGCTTACACTCCCATGCGCTTGCTACTTGCGCTGCCCTTTGCGTCACCGCAACAAAGAAGAAGCCGGTCCCTAGCTCGCCGCCGCCGCACTCTAACTACCCTCGTCGGCAAACCTCGATGCTTACTAGTCACGGTAGGGAGGTGTGGGCGCCGTCGATGTAGGGCCGTTCTTTGGAACTTGGAAGGTAGCGGAGATGGGCGCCGCCGCCATCGCGGAGGAGGGGAGGCCGGGCTCGCCACCGCCACGCGGGGAGCGGCGAGCCCCCCGCCACCGCCGGTGGTGGGGGCAAGGGGACCGCCACCGGATCCACAGAGTGGATGGGGAGGGAACCTCGGGCGGATCATACACGAGGAGGAGGAGGTGAGATGCACGGGCGAAAGCATCCAATTGGGGCAGCGCACAGCGGCAAGGCCGAAAGTGTGGTCCTTGTCCAACTGTGTGGTGGCGTGTGTGGGTGGATGAAGGAGGAGCTAGGGTTTGGAGAATTACTAGCCAATAGACAGTGTGAGAGGCCTTTGGAGCACGCCAAGGCCTAGCCTTCATTTAGCTGACAGACGGTCCGACACAAACACGAAGATACAACGATGGACCATTCAACGCAAAAGCAAAATATTTTTAGTAACGAATAAATCATTGTAGTATTCGGTTTTATGAAACGATAGTCCGTGGACAATCTTTAGCAACCGATCATCCAACACTAATTATTAACTTTAGCAACTAACATCTGTTGTTGATTAAGAATTGTGGTGTAGTGTCACTTTGCTTGTTGGTGCCTAAGTGGCATGGCCAAAGTGGACACCAGACCTGTGGGGTCCACATGCAGCATGTCATGACACAGCGGCCAGAGCCAGCCTACATTCGTCACCAGCACACCGGCCCCTTGTCCCGGCCTGATCGTGGTTGACGGATGAGAGATAACAAATATATGGCGCGCATGGAGGAACAAGAGAAATACGGCGTGGACGATGACATTTGGAGCCCACAGGTTAATTAGTGTCCACATCAATACCACCCCACGTATACACTGCAATGAAATTGCCTTCCAATTCAAGCTCGATGACACATGGTCTCGAGCCATGTGCGCGTGTATCCACGTGCAAGACAATTGCTATCGTTGACTGCTAGCTGCCACCCGGCCTCTAGCTGCTTCTGCTTGCATGTATACCAAAAGCAAGGAGATCGTTTTCACTTTTCATTTCAGTGACAAACACCCGAGGCCAAGACACCTGACAGTATTTACCCGCATGCATGGCATGGGACGTCGGATATATCGTCGACGACAAAAAAGTGCACGACATAAATCACCATTCACCATGGTCTTGAATGACGTATGTACTCCATTGTTTATTTTTACTATACCTAACGCCTAATGGTAATTAAAAAGTAGTTATCAATTGAGGTATACTCTCTTTTTAATTTATCAACTACCAAACGGACTCGCGTTGCAATGGATTGTGTACATCTTATTGCGTTGTCACCTCAACACGACTCGAACGTTCATATAACGGTCGCATCATTTGTTCCAATATATATGTATTAAGTTAGACTCTATATCGTCGCTACCACGTCTTGGAATCGGCTTTTGCATCGCTAGACTCAAGTTGTTCTAACTTATATAAGCACATATTATGATTGTGAGTCATACACAAGACTAGATTGGTGTGAGGATATTTTGGAGAGTAAAAACAAATACATATAGAAATAAATACTTCGTTCTTTCATATTAACTAGCAAATGTACCTGAGTATATTGGCATCTTATTGCACATGTCTTTGATTTTGTTCAAATAAACAAGAACAACTATATATATGCTCAACGACAAAGTAGGTCATGGACATCAAGATGATCTCTACCACAAAGTAGGCCATCGACACAAATGGAGCTCAGTGGGGCCAAACTGGGCTCCAGCACCCCTATCCGAGATAATTTTGTTTAATAGGGAAAATTCAACTTGCACAACCTAGCCACTGTCAAGAAAAGTATGTAGCAACAGGTCTGTAGCAGCACGACTCCAGTACAACTCCAAGAGCAGGATGCTCCATATTGCATTGCATACTATTCCGTACTTTCATGAACTTCACTTATTTACCCCCCCCGCCCTTTATCTATTAGTCAACGTCGGTAGCTATGGATATCATATATATAATGTTGTTTGGGTAAAAATTAGGGGGCCACGTGCCCCTCTCCCTCCACCGATGCTTGCTAGGTTATCTAGAGCCCTATGGGAAGGAGAGCTCTTACTAACGCAGAACTGTGCATGTGATGGACCTGGGTTGGGCTGGAATGGGTTAAATAGTTTGGATTGCGCATGTGATGGATCTGGGTTGGGAGCGATGGTTTCCACCTACGTCTTGGGGTGGATTGATTGGGCGCTACAGGGCTGATGGATTGGGTTGGTTTGGTGGGAGTAACCAACTTTTTAGGTTCCAAACAATTCTTAGCCCATGGGTGCAATGGAGTTGCAGTCAGCCTCGTTGCCGCACGGACCCCACCTCGTTGCCGTCGCTGCTTCGCCCATGCCCTGGCGCCCGGCCGCCGCCACTTTGCTTGCCACTGCTGCAGATACAGCAGCAAGCTAGCCCACACACATATTTGGGTTCAAATAGCTCAACCCGCTTCCACATTTGGGTTCAAATAGCAAAGTGTACTGGGTTGGTGTGGTGGAATAATCCAGTTGGTGGGCTGGGTGGGTTTCTAAGATGGAGCCCATCACAAATAGTTTGGGCTGGGTTCAGGTCGCATTCTAGCCCATTGGCAGGCTGACATGGGATGACTGGAAGGAGGACAAGACAATCCTCGTGGTGTCAGCAATAAGAAGCTCACTCGCTCCCTGTTGTGGCTCCCAATGGAATTGTATTGTGTCCTCTGTTCTCAAGTCTTACCACTTGTAGTTGTACCATTCAGAGTTGTCTTTAATTAGTGTGATTGGGCCTTGGTTAATTTGGGTTGTGCCACTCCAATTCCTCAGATAGGCTACAAGTCTTTTGTTGGCTTTGCTACGTTCTGTTCGGCCTTTTCTTCATTTTTTTGTTTCCCTTTTATTCCTATCCAAATTTTGGTATAGGCAGGATCACAAGAACCGTGAATGCGCTTTTGTGGTCCAGTAGTAGGTCAGTCCAATAGAACGCTACCCACCAGTAATATGGTGTCACACTTTTATCCTAGATTTTTCTAAGATTTTTACATCAGATGGACGACCACGCATGTGTGCGTGTGATGTGAGTGTGGAGTGTGTGGTTGATTGGGTCCAATTTTACATGTGTACATACGCGCATGCGTGTGTGCTTGTAGTGTGAGTGTGGAGTGTGTGAGCTATATGTGTCAAGTTGTGTGCTTGTGGTGTGAGTGTGGAGTGTGTGGGTTATGTGTCAAGGTGTGTGAGTGCGGAGTGCGTGGGTTACATGCGTAGCTAGAATTTTACATGTGTAGGGACGCACACACGTTTGTGTACACGTTTGTGTATGGTGTAAGTGTGACATTTGTGGGTTATGTGCGTGAAGCTATATTAACTGATAAAAAAGATGGATCACACGATGTGCCACAATGCCAATCCAGAGCCCGCGTCGGGCCGTGGGAGATAGGCACAACAAAACGGTTGTTGCTTGCTTATTACGAAATTTTCTAATTTTCAAAGTTCATATTTCGTTTCATGAGGAACTTCATTTTAGAGGAAGAAAATTCACAATGGCTATGCTTTCGATTTTTTTTTCAAAATGTCAATAGTTTGAACATATACTAGCCCAACACTTTTAGGAATATTACCCCAACAATTTAGATACGTATACTATTTCAACAATACCATATAAAAGGCACAACCTATCTATCTTTCATCCACAAGACAGATGATACATAGGGGGTGCTTAGTTGGTGAAAAAGTTGGGGTTCGCTACTGTAGCACTTTTCGCTTATACTTAGTAATTATTGTCCCAATGTGGACTAACTAGGCTCAAAAGATTCGCCTCGACTTTTTCAGGCAAACTATGCAATTTGTTTTTTATTTACCTACATTTAGTGCTCCATGCATGCGCCGAAAAGATTCGATGTGACAGGTACTGTAGCACTTTTTGAGTTTGCTTTTTGAAAACTAAACACCCCCATAGGGAGTTTAGTTTCACGTCTTCACTAGAAACGTCTACGAAAAAAAGTGAAACTCTGTACGTAATTTTGCGCTTAAACTAGGAACGTCTCAGAAAAGTGCAATTTTATGGAACCGGGCGCATCTCATTGATAGAGCTTCATGCGGAAGTTGCTTGAGGGCGGCTGGGAAGAGGCGCAAGCCTAGGCGTGTGGGGGTACAGGTAGGGGAATAAAAGAAAAAATATGTGCTTAGTTTCATGTTTGCACTAGAAACGTCTCAGGAAAGTGAAACCTTATACGTGATTTCACGTTTTCACTAGGAATGTCTCAATAAAAATAGAATTTTATGAAACCGGCCACATTACGTTGATAGAGCTTCATGGGAAAGAGGCGCAAGCCTAGGCGTGTGGGTGGTATGCGTGGGGGGGAATGAAAGAAGAATACATGGTTTGTTTCATGTCTTCATTAGAAACATCTCAAAAAAAGTGAAACTTTATACATAATTTCGCGTTTTCATTAGGAATGTCTCGAAAAAATAGAATTTTGCGAATCAACTACATCACATTGATACAACTTGATTGGGAAGTTGTTTGCGGGGTGTATGGAAAGAAGCGCAAGCTAGCCTTGGCACAGGGGGGTACGAGTGGGAGTAATAAAAAAGAAGAATACATACTTAGTTTCACGCCTTCACTAGACACTACTACACATGCCTGATTTTACACGGTGTTTCCAAATCATTTTTCATGGCGGTTATTTTAAAAACCGCCACGGTTAATGGCTGCATTAACCGTGGCAGTTATTTTTATTTATCGATCGAGGCGTTTTTAATAACCACCACGGTAAATTGATTAATCATAGCGGTTTTATAAAAAAAAAACTACCACGGTTAATAAAGCCCAGTATTCTAGCCTGCACAAATAAAACCCTAGCCCATCAGAGCCCAATCCAGGTCCCTCGTATATATATATTCAGAGCTAGGTTTTCACTCATCTCTCTCAGCCGCTCCCCACATCCCACTCATCTCTCTCAGTTGCTCCCCATCTCTAATCTCCACCGATGCATGGGCGCGGGGCCAGGACCTCCACCGCGGGGCACACAGGGGCCAAGAGGCGCTGGACGGCCCTCCACCGGGCGGACCGGGGACGCGGGCGGCGGATAGAGCTTCATGGGGAAGTTGGAAAAGTATGGAACCAGACGCTTCACGTTGATAGAGCTTCATGGGGAAGTTGCTTTGCGGGCGGCTGGAAAGAGGCACAAGCCTAGGCATATGGAGGGTATGCGTGGGGGAATAAAAGAAGAATACATGCTTAGTTTCACGTTGTCACGCTAGAAACGCAAAAAAAAAAAATGAAACTTCATAATTTCGTGTTTTCACTGGGAACATCATGGAAAAATAGAAGATTACGGAACCGGGCGCATCATGTTGATAGAGTTAGACTTTCATGGAGAAGTTGCTTGCGCTCGATTGGAACGAGGTGTGTGGGTGGGTGGGTGGGGGGGATAAAAGAAGAATGCATGCTTAAGTTTCATATCTTCACTAGAAACGTCTCAGGAAAGCCAAACTTTGTGTGTACTTCACATTTTCACTAAGAACGTCTCCGAAAATTTGCGGGCTCTCAATATTATTACCAACACGGCACCACTTTCCTCTTACTAAAAAGAGAATATTTACTCCACTGGGTGGAAATAAGTATGTATATATACCAGCATTGGTAATACTAAATCACCTACTAATGTTTCATGTTTGGCAACTTAATGGCATTTGTTGGTACGTTTCATGTTGTTTTCGGCGTCAAGAGCGGAAAACCCTCGGAATGAGCTGACATCACCTAGGAGCGTCGCACTCCACGCAGCCAATCCAAGCGGTTGGCAGTTCCTTTCCCGCGCCCGTCGCGAAGCTAACGAAGCTTCCTGGAAGCTCACTGCCTCCCCCTCCTCCCCGGCCTATAAACTCCGGCCTCCGGGACCCTCTCGTCTTCACCCCGGCCGGCCTGCTCGTCGTCGGTTGGTCGTCTCGATCGGTCGCCTCCGATCCCCACCTTCCCTTACCTTCCTTCCTTCCTCGACGTGTCCTCCTCGATCGCCACCTGCAAGCAAGGTACGTACCAACCATAGCCATGAAGCTTAGCGTGCCGGGAATCTGCAGCGGCTCCTCCGCCGCCACCTCTCCTAAGGCGAGCAACAAGAACAGGAGCACGAGTCAGTCAGCAAAGGACGGCAAGAGAGGCGGCGGCGGCGGCAGCTCGTTCAGTACCACCGCCACCGCCTCCTCTCACGAGTGCGCGTCCACCGTCACCACGCCGCGCACCGTGCTCCTGCCATCCTCGCCACCGCAGGCCGGAGGAGCGACTAGCATCAGGAAGCCGCCGGCGCCTGCGGTGACGCGGGAGGAGCTGGAGGTGGCGTTGCGCCAGGTGGTGTCGAGCGAGGAGGAGCTAGCGGAGATGCTCGTGGAGGCCGACGCCGGGCTCGTCGTCCCGGAGGAACTTGTCGGCGGCGAGGAGGCCGACCTCAGGGAGGCGTTCGCGGTGTTCGATGCCAACGGGGACGGCAAGATCTCTGCTGAGGAGCTTCGCGCCGCGCTCGCGTCCCTGGGAGATGACCGATGCTCCGTCGAGGATTGCCGCCGCATGATCGGCGGCGTGGACGTCGACGGCGATGGCTTCGTGTGCTTCGACGAGTTCTCGCGCATGATGATGCATCATGGCCTGTGATGTACTGTGTGCCGCTGTGCGTGCATGTCGGCTCGTTTGTGCCGTCGATAAGATATGATCGATCGACCGAGATGGAATTGCTTGATTTGCTTCTATATATCATTATGTAATACATATGTCTTCTCTCTAATGTTCTTGCGGTGGAACCCAGCGATTAAGAGTGTCATCAATATATATACGGGCTTCAACCCGGAAAACTAAGAGTTTTGCTATATATGTATCATGCACTTAGAATTTTTTTTGGATTTTTTTAGCCGTCGGACAATCCAGATTAGATGGCGTCCTATTCACCTTCTTACCTAGGATCTTGCTCTATATGGCACTCCCGCCGCCGCCCACCGCCATGCCGTGGTGTGGTAGGGTCTCGCCGGAGCTCTGCCGTTGCTTCCACGGCAGCGAGCTCCGACGAGACCTACCGTGCCCACGGCGGCTTCCCTCTGCCCCTTCCCCTTCGGCGCTGCCTCCATCTCGGCGAGAACCGCCGTTTTTCTTCCCAAAGCCACCCGCCCCGCCGTCCCCATGGCCTGGCCAGCTTATATCCCCGAGCCCTCCTCTTTCTAAACGCACCGGGTTGGGGAGAGAGAGAGGAAGCTCGCCGGAGTTGGAGAGAATTGCGGCGCCAGGGAGAGTTGGGCGCCTCCTTGCTACCTACTATAACCCTAACAGCCAACAGGCCAAGCTGAACCCAGCAGCCCACGAGCCCACATGCAAAAAAAGGCCAAAAAACATGAACCTGATCGTCCAGATGGACTGATCGGACGACTAATCGCAATTAGACCGCGACTAATCGGACGACCAGGTTTTCGGGGTCGAGCTGGTCGGGTCGAGGTACCTAATCGAGCCCCCGCGGACCGACTGTGACGACTAATCGCGATTAATTGGACGACCAGAAATCAGGGAGCGCAAGCCTACCCGCGAGGGGGTAAGAGTGGGAATAGTAAAGAAGATACATGCTTAGTTTCACTCCTTCACTAGAAACGTTTCAAAAAAGTTAAACTTTATACTTAATTTCGCGTTTTTCACTAGGAACATCTTGGAAAAGTGTAAGTTTTCCACCGCCACCGTGTCCTCACACGAGTGCACTTCCACCGTCACCACGCCGCCCACCGTGCTCCTGCCATCCACCGCGCCGGAGCGACTAGCATCGAGGAGGCCGCCGGCGCCTCGCGGTGACGCGGGAGGAGCCGGAGGTGGAGGAGGAGCTAGCGGAGAGACTTTCGCGGAGGCCGATGCCGGGCTCGCCGCCCCGAGGAACTTGTCGGCGGCAGGGAGGCCGACCTCGTGGAGGCGTTCGCGGTGTTCGATGCCAACGGGACGGCAAGATCTCGCTGAGGAGCTCCGCGCCGCGCCGCCTCTATGGGAGATGACCGATGCTCCGCCGACGACCGCCGACGCCGACGGCGACGGCTTCGCGTGTGCTTCGACGAAGTTCGCGCATGATGATGCATCATGGCCTGTGATATGTGTGCCGCTGTGCGTGCATGTCGGCTCTTTTTGTGCCGTCGATAAGATAAGATCGACCGAGATGGAATTGCGTGATTTGCTTCTATATATCATTATGTAATACATATGTCTTCTCTCTAATGTTCTTGAGGTGGAACCCAGCGATTAAGAGTGTCATCAATATATATACGGGCTTCAACCCGAAAACTAAGAGTTTTGCTATATATGTATCATGCACTTAGATTTTTTGGATTTTTTAGGCGCCGGACAATCCAGCATTAGATGGCGCCCTATTCACCTTCTTACCTAGGATCTTGCTCTATATGGCACTACCTCCGCGCGCCCACCGCCACGCCGTGGTGTGGTAGGGTCTCGCCGAGCTCGCCGTTAAGGCCCACGCAGCGAGCTCCCGACGAGACCTACTGCACACGGCGGCTTCCCTCTGCCCCTTCCCCCTTCGCGCCGCTTTCTTTTCTCCATCTCCGGCGAGAACCGCCATTTTCTTCCCAAAGCCACCCGCCCCGCCCGGCCCCCATGGCCACGCCAGCTTGTATCCCCGAGCCCTCCTCTTTCTAAGCTGCATACGGGGTTGGGAGAGAGAGAGAGAGAGAGAGAGAGAGAGAGAGAGAGGAAGCTCGTCGGAGTTGGAGGAGATGCTACACGCGCCGTACGCGAGCGCCTAGTGATTAGCGTTGAAAACAGGGAAAGACGGAATTTTTCCCGTTCCGAACCGCCCGTTTTTCCATTTGACCCAGCCAAGTTTCGTATTTTTTGGAAAACTCCGAAACGGTACGTAAATGCAGGACGACTCGATTTGTTTTTAGATTTTTTCGAAAAATCCTCGAAACGTAACGAATGCGGGATGAAAGTTCTTGGGATCATAACTGAAATGGGGAAGCCATTTTTTCCTAACTCGATCTTGTTTCTGGCAAAAAAAAAAAAATATATAGCACACACTCATTTTAGACTCCTGTTGTATAGAAAAAGTGGAAACTAAACATTGCAACTTTTAATTATTTAGTTCAAAGAATAATAAGTTTGAATTATATTCAAATATACTTGTAGGATCTTATAAATTGTTTGGGCCTTATTATTAGATTTATTAACTTGTCACGGTGTGCCATTTATATTTGCAAATTTTCTTTTTAATTTCTTGTTCAAATAATCACTTTGCTTCGTGCCTAAGTGGCCAGACCAAAGTGGACACCGACCTATGGCCCTATGGGGTCCACATGTCATGACACAGCACCCAGAGCCTACATTCGTCACCAGCACACCGGGCCCTTGTCCCTGATCGTACGTGGTCGACGGATCGATGAGACAACAAATGGGCCTCGACTCTGGAGGAACAAGAGAAATACGGTGTGGATGACATTTGGATCTCACAGGTTAGTGTCCACATCAATACCACCCTACCTAGGCTACCAACATGTGTTGCCTCAAAAAAAAAAAAAAAAAAGGCTACTACCAACATGTGGGCCCACAGTGATAAGTTAATGGGATGCTAGTGTAATTAACTCTATTTTATATATGGAGTATATTTGTTTGGGAGATATAATATAATCTTTCAGATTGGGGATAAAATAGCTGAAAGTGTTACGTACACAAATAAATGGGAAATACATTGCTGGAGTTAATCCTCGTTTTTTGCCATAACGTTGAGTGAACTCCACACTATCATCAACAACTTGCACTTTCGTGCTGCTCCTCTTGATCGTAAGCACAGGTACCCTACCCAGGCTTTATTGTTGTGGTTTGTGTGCGGCATTCACACTCTGCAAAAAACTTGCCTGAGGTAAAATCCGATGAATCTAGATCCAGTATTGATCAAATAAATTGGTAGGTCCGTAATCAATACCAAAAGAGGGGGCCAGCAGGCTCCAAATATATTTAGCAGAGGCCCACTAAAAAGAACAAATGATTTATACTTTTATTGTTCTCTGAAAATATAGATGACAGTGACAGGAAAAAATGTGTTTACCAGACAATGACAAAATAAAAATAGATTGGGTATTAGGGAATCAATCGACGGCCGTGCCAGATATAATCACATATGTTTTCTATCTTCCCCAAAGACCGCAAGTATGTTTAGACGCATCACGCATGTGTTTGTCGTGTGCATGTCCGCAGCTGCTGCAAATGAAATCTACACGCAGCTGTACCGGCCGCGTATACACATCTTTGCAACAATGCAATGCAACGAAATTGCTGCAGAAAATAAAAGAATGGTCTGAACCATGATCCAGTCAGCCTTGCAACCTCACTTGAATTTCAGGTCTGTGTCTCCACGTGCAAGACAAATGCTAGCTATCGTCCTCGTTGACCCCTACCTAGCTGGGGCCCTAGCAGCTGGACCCTGGTGCATGTATACTGTGCACGAGTCAAAAGCAACGTGCCTGCATCGATCGTTTTCGCTTCTCATTTCAGTGACAAACACCAGAGGCCAAGACACAGCAGACTTTTTCCGTCTAATGCCTTTTCGTTAACTTTCCAGTTTCGACAAAAATAAAGTGTATTTACCCGCATGGCATGGGACGTCGGATCCACGACAAAAAAAAGTGCACAAACATATATAAATCACCATGGTCCATGCGACGTGCGCTAGCTTTTGAATGACGTATGTACTCCATTGTAGTTTTACTGGAGGTAATTTAAAAGTAATTATATTATTTAAAACAAAGGTTTTTAGAAATTTAGGATTACTTGATCGATTGAGGTACGCTTTCTTTTTATTATCAACTACCAAACGAACTCGCGTTGCAACAGTTGTGTACATCTTATTGTGTTGTCACCTAAACACGACTCGTGACTCGAGCATTTATATAACGGTTGCTTTATATAACGGTTGCATCATCTGTTCCAATGATTTATATAACGGTGGAGAGATTAACTTTGATGTACTTTGCTATATGTCCCTACAACTACCAGCACAAAAGACATCAAAGTTGCTACTTTCTGTCATCCAAGTACCACTAGCAAGCTAATATTTCTACTCTCATTGGACGAATGGATGTGTGGCAACATAAAGTGAGTGGACGACGTGACTAGCTATGGACCCATGATGCTCCAGCGACTCTCTCTTTGGGACAACGAACGAAGTCTAGCGACTTTCTCTTTGGGACAACGAACGAAGCCTAACGTTAGTTTTTATGGGACGGAGGGTGTCGGGTACCAAAATAATGGGTACCCAATTAAAAGAGGCCCACGACGGCCCACTCTCTCCACTTCTCTCAGACATGCAAGCATGCCACCCGAGGCCACTTCCTGAGGCCTCTTCCCATGGTCTCTTCCTAGTGCCACGTGCAGCACATGTGTCATGCTCCAACAAGAAGAGAAGGAAGAGAAGACAGCACACCAGGTGCACCAAAGATGATGACGTACACGCGTCCTCTTTCTTCACGGGAAGGAAGCAGCTGTACCCCCAAGATGCATGCACATAGGCACGTGTACACCCAAGCATCACCTGGCAGCAATAAAAGGAGGAGGAACACAAGAGAAAAGGGGGGCTTCTTCCTCTCTACGGGACATCCACTA
Source organism: Hyparrhenia diplandra (assembly GCA_015847255.1). Classification (NCBI taxonomy): domain Eukaryota; kingdom Viridiplantae; phylum Streptophyta; class Magnoliopsida; order Poales; family Poaceae; genus Hyparrhenia; species Hyparrhenia diplandra. The sequence continues at coordinate 221,721 of JADLZK010011094.1, forward strand.
GGGATCTCTCTGGACTCCTCTCCATTCTACAGAGACTTGAGGCTCACCTCTCTCTCACCATGCTTGTATCCCCTACTACAAGCACCATGGGTGCAAGATAATACAAATCCCTCCCCCATTTGGGCGTAGGGGCCTTCTATTGCCCGAACCGGGATAAATCTCGTGTTCATCTTGCATCACCATCCGGATTAGGGACGCCTTGCGACAAATAATTTTATTGCCGGTACTTGAGACCCCGGTTTTGAGAACAAGCCGGTTGGCGCGCCCGGTAGGGGACGCTGCGTGCTAAACTTGTCATCCGCCATACTCCGGATGGCAGACTCCATTGACGCCTCGGCACCAGCTGATGGTGCCGGTTTCCTCGCCGGGAATCTGTACGGCCCGAGCTTCCCCGAAGGGAGGTCCTCGACGGTACGCGACGCCACTTCGACAACCAGTGCAGTAACTCCCCATGCCGTCGACGGCCATCAAACAGTCCACTCCTACATCTTCATCGGCGCACGAGTCGCGATAGGGGACCCAAGCACCGGGCCGCCATGGCTGCCGCACCGCTTGGCCGCGCCACGCCCGAGGTCACCGCCAGGCAATCGCTCTCTGGTGTCCGCCGCCCGGCCGAGCACCGCTGGCGGCCCGGCATGTCGCCATCGGGTTTGCTTTCGAAGGTCCGTCGGTGTGCCGCCCCGTGGCCGCGCCCACCAAGGACCCGGCCAGAGTACCGCCGCCGACGCCGCCCACCGGCCCGGTAAAGGCTGCTTGCATTCACATGCGCCAAGACCGTAGCGCGAGCTTGCCTCGAGGCCATTCACACGCCGCCGGCTGGACTCGCCATCTCCACGCCAAGGGTCCGACCGCGGTGGGGTTGCTCACGCGCCGCCGAAGACACACCGGGCCGCAAAGCTTCGCTGCGCACCGCGGTGGAGGTCGACGCGCCCAGACAGCGTCGTGCCGCCAAAGCCGCCGCCAGACTCCAAGTCCGAGCCACGCGCCGAGGTCACACGCCTTGCCGAGGTCCTTTTTGGCCTAGGGCTCGCCGCGCACAACGATCTGGCCGCTTCCTCCGAGGCCACCGCTGACGAGGACGCCTGCGCCGCCCGAAGCCACGCGCTCAAGGATGTTGCGCAGAGGACGCCCTTTTCGCCCCAAAGCTACCGCGCCGAGGCTCCGCAGCGTCGTTGGTTCCGAGGCCAAGAAAGGTCCCTTTGGTTTTGGTAATTGAGTGACAACATTAGGTGAACTAATAATGTGTGATTGAGATAATACACGTGAGATTAGTTCACATGTTGACGCAATGAAGGAGCTTTATTGCATATGAAACATGACATGGAGTCATGTGACCGAGATGGTGAAGATCAAGACAAAGCTTGGCTTGATGGACCGTTGCAAGTGTGAAGGGCAAGTCGAGGCGTGAAGCGGATGGACCGCGAGGCGGTGAAGCTTAGGCAAGACTTGCGCCGGACGGACCGACGCAACGGTGAAGAGCAAGTGAGGTCAAGATCGATGGACCAATAGTGTCACGTGATGATATGAAGTGGATCATATCATTTGGTGATCGTGTTGGTGCATGTGTTGCATCGGCATTTGGAGATGGAGCGGAATGGAAATGCGCAAGGCAAAGGTATAACCTATAGGGCATTTCATTTCACGGTCATGAGGAGCTTAGAGAAGTTTATGACTGGGTTTTAGGATAGATGGCCATTACTATCAAGAGGGGGCAAACTTGTTTGCATATCGGACATCTAGTGCCACTTGAGCGATCTAACTTTTGCGATGTGTTAGGATCGAAAGTGGCGCGGTAAGAGCTAACCCGTCCTTTGACTTAATTGTGAAAATGCTAACACACATGCACATGGTGATGTACACTTGGTGGTGTTGGCACATTTGCAAAGGCGGCGGTGATTGCAGGGGTTGAGTTGGGTTTGGGAACCGCTCATCCTCCCGCCGAAGCTTGCGGCGGATTCGGCGCTTTTCGAGAAAATGAGATGCATATTTTCTATTGCGCGGATGCATCGTGGTGATGAAAACATGCTATTCCTTGTGCTCAAGTTTGGTATACTTGATGGGTAGCATGTCGAAGAGAAAGGCGTCGGTGTTTCGTGGAGTTTTTATTTGGAAAACGGTGACCGACGCACCGATCGGAAGCATCGCGGTAACGACCGACGCTCGCTCGGTGATGCCCGCAGAGAGCCCGCGGCGGGCGTTTTGCCGACGCAGCGGATCGGACTCGGACCGATGCTTCCGTGGTCGGCCCGGAAGCGTCGACCGGACGCGATGGAGGTGGGTGCCGGTACCGTGGGCCCGGCGTGTCGGTTGTGACCGGACTCGCGGACCGACTTCACGACCGGACTCAGCCGTCAGAGTCCCGGTCGCGTAGCGGCCGGTCAGCCGCTAAAACCGTGGGTTTGAAGCACCAACGGCTCTATTTGGCTTGGGGCTATAAATAGATGGTGTGTTCGGCCATGCCAGTGCTTAGCACCTTGGGGACTTTGTGTCCATGCTTGAGAGTGCTTGAGAGCCCTCCCACTCACTCTAACTTGATAGTGTTCATCCGATTGAGTGAGTGAGCGATTCTAGTGCGATTGCTTTGAGAGATTGCATCGTGTGGCACTAGGTGATCGTGTTGCAAGCCGGTGTGCTTGTTACTCTTGGAGGTTGCCACCTCCTAGACGGCTTGGTGGCAAGAGACTTCGTGAAGCACGCAACGGAGATTGTGCGGTGCTCCGGAAGGAGGATTTGTGAGAGGTTCGAGCTCACCTCGCGGGGATCGTGAAGAGCATCACTACTAGAGCGTGTCGGTGAGTACCTCCCTTGTGTGTGTGGTGTCTTGCGGTGCCTTGAGAGGCTCACTTGAGAGTGGTGTCTTGCGGTGCCTTGCGGGCGTGCCTTGAGGGGCAAGTGATCGGAGAATCACAATCAAGAACCATCTAGGTGAAAACACCAAAGGAACCACCCAAGGTGTTGGTCGACACAACGAGGAGTAGGGGGAAGTTGGCAAGCTTCCCGATACCTCGGTAAAAAAAATCACCGGTGTCAACTTGTCTACTCTTCTCGGTGGTTTGCATTCTCCAAATCACAAGCTTCTTATTTACATTCATATATACCTTGTGCTTGTGCTTGTGGAGTAGCTCTTGTAATTACTAGCTTGTGTAGCTTGTTAGTTGCTTTGCTTAGTTATGTGTAGCTAAGTAATTTGAGCCTTTGGGTTAGGCGTGTGTCGCCTTGTCCTTAGTGCATCTAGTGAGCTTAGGTTTGGCTTTGTGCTTTTGCTCATTAGAATTGTGTAGGAGCTCACCCTTGTTTGAAGTACTAGTGCATAGGTTTGTGTGACCTTGTAATAGAAACGGTTAGGAGCTCAAGCTAGGCTTATCACCTTATTTGCTTTGTGTAGGATCTTTTGTGAGGTGATTTAGAGTCATAGCTAGAGGGGTGAAGTCTTGGCTAAACGAATAGTTACAATTCCGCATTATATTTGTTTAGCGGCGCAATTAGTTTTAGTAAGGACTATTCACCCCCTCTAGTCCCCATCTCGACCCTACGACCAGCTACATCCGCGATTCGCCCCGAGGGACCTCCGTCCCGCGTCACCCGAGGCCTCCGTCCGCGATTCGCCCGAGGGGCCTTCGTCCGCCTCGTCCAAGGCAGCCCCCACGTTCGCCCGAGCCGAGCCCCGTCCGTGCTCGCCCGAAGCCCCCATTGACCGACGCCTCTAAGGACATCCGAGGCCCCACTCGCCCGAGGCTACGCGGTCGAGGCTGCACGCCGAGGTCCGCCGCCCGCTCACCCCGTGCAGTCCTCGGGACCGCACTCACCCTGCGCCCGAGCCGCGTTGTACTATCGAGGCCGCTGCATGCCGGGGCCACCGAACTCCACCATCCGCCGAAACCACTCGCCACAGAGAGGCCGGCCTTCAACGCCACAACCCTTCTTGAGAATCTTCGACAACACTTGGAACGTCCCACAAGCTAAGTTGTCACTCGCTTTAAAATTCTCAAGCATTACATATACAGTGCACTCCCTGTTCTTGAAAATTACAAGTAAAGAACACATTCTTTACTTGCTAAAATTTTTTCGAGAGCCTGTCCGAGGCCCTCAGGGGGCTCAGGACCAAAACAAATCTCGCCGCAAGGCACAGGGTGAGGCTTGGCTCAGCAGGAACAAACCTCACTCGGGGGCTACGAAGGAGCATACCCTTCTCAAGGCCACCCCAGAAAATGCTTTTTTCTCTTTTTCAATCATTTTTTCGAAAAATTCCATGCCGATTTCTTGCTGCACTTGGGAAGAACAAATGCGAAAAGGTTATTTAAAGGGCAGGGCCGGCTGAGCTGCGAGACCGCCTACGCCTCCGGGCTACGCCTCCGGGCTACAGCATCTCCACTCGCCACCTTCCGACCTAAGGATGGCCTACAAATCAAAATAGTTTCGCAAACAATTTCGCCAAAGTGCAAGAGAAGAAGGCATGGAATATACGAAAAAAATGATAAAATATAATTCATATGTCTCGACGGATCACAATGCCATGAGATCTATATTTCCTTTCCAAATCTATAAATGCTCTGGTATGGATTGTTTCGCAGGTCCACCCCCACCTCTTCGTCGAAGATGGGATGGAAACGCGCGACGCCACGTCATGGGCTCCCGCACATAGGCGTAACATTCCAACCTCGTCAGCGCTCGGCGCTAGGTCCCGATCGGACGAAAACCACCTCGCTCGCAAGGATGGTTCCATACTGCTCCAACCTCTTCGGCGCTCCGCGCTAGGTCCCGATGGGATGAAACCGCCTCGCTCAACCGAGGCAACACATCAAAACACCTTTGCCGGTGCGCCCGACCCATGGTTGGGCATGCTCAACCCTCGGGCGAGGGTCATATCGCCCAAAGCGCCGCCCCGAGAGGCGCGTGCCGGGCCCGAGCCCTCTACGGTCCGAGGTTCTAAGACCGGGCCCTCGGGGGTTTTCTGACGCGCCTCGGGACAACCGAGCCAGGGGACGGGATGGAAATGCACAACCAGCTATACCCGGGCCCCCGGGGCTCGGATTTCGAACGTGTTTAAGGCCCGCGGGTCTCGCTTATAGAGATGTCCCATCCGTGGGAGGCCTCACAGGGCCCTCGGGGTTGGTCCGCCCAAACCCCGAGATACGCTAAGCGGTCCGCGAGGGTTCTCATGGGGTGAATCACGGATCACATAGCCGACCCTTGCTCCGGCAAGGGCACGGGCACCCCGCTAAACGCACCCGCTACAACGCTCACCGGAGCCGCGACACATTCGGCTTACGGGGGGCATTGTGACGTGTCTCCCCTCCTCCTCCCTTTCGGGAGGGGCGGCAGAGGAGCGTATGATCAAAGTCGAGGAGGCACGGTCGACCTTTTGCGCACACAAGCGGGCTTCGGCGCCGCCCTCGCAAAACAAACGAGCCCCGCACAAACAAGCACAATAAAGGTTGTTCTAGTCTTGCCAAACAAGGCGAGATTTAAAAGACCTCGAAGGAATCTACCATTCCTCCGAGGCCTGGGGTTACTACACAAACCGGTGCGCTTTGCGCGCACCCCTTGTAGACAAACCACCCCGAGAACAACGGTCAAGGCGATGGGAACCATACAACCCCGAGCGAAGTCACACTCCCCCGGGGGCTCGGGGGCTACCGTCGGGTACCAAAATAATGGGTACCCAATTAAAAAGAGGCCCACGACGCCCACGGCGACCCACGACGGCCCACTCTCTCCACTTCTCTCGACATGCAAGCATGCCACCCGAGGCCACTTCCCGAGGCCTCTTCCCATGGTCTCTTCCTAGTGCCACGTGCAAAGACATGTGTCATGCTCCAACAAGAAGAGAAGGAAGAGAAGACAAAGACACCACCAGCACCAAAGATGACGTACACGCGTCCTCTTTCTTCACCAGAAGGAAGCAATTGTACCCCCAAGATGCATGCACATAGGCACGTGTACACCCAAGCATCACCTGGCAAAGCAATAAAAGGAGGAGGAACACAAGAGAAAAGGGGGCTTCTTCCTCTCTACGGGACATCCACTAGGGATCTCTCTGGACTCCTCTCCATTCTACAGAGACTTGAGGCTCACCCTCTCTCTCACCATGCTTGTATCCCCTACTACAAGCACCATGGGTGCAAGATAATACAAATCCTCTCCCCCCGCTGGACGTAGGGCCTTCTATTGCCCGAACCGGGATAAATCTCGTGTTCATCTTGCATCACCATCCGGATTAGGGGGACCAGCGCAGCAAATAATTTTATTGCCGGTACTTGAGACCCCGGTTTTGAGAACACCGACAGAGGGAGTACAAAATAGGTCATGGATATCATATATAATTTTGTTTGGGGTAGAAATTAGGGGAGGGAGGGGGGGGGCATTTGCCCTCTCCCTCGCCCATGCTTACTTTAACTACCCAGTCCTATAGTCCACAGGGAGTAGTTGACAACCGATGATGACGACGCCGGACTTGATCATGATACTACAACACCAGTAGATATACGCATTACACTAGGTAATGGTAGTCCGGGCGCAAGCACGCTTTGCGGTGCGGTGTGGCCCACCGTCTGAATCTCCAACCGGATCCGCCACCACTTCTCTTCCAAATTGCACTTCTCTATGTCGCTCAAGTTGCTGAGCGCGTTGCAGTTGTATTGCTTGATATCCTTGATGGCGATGAAGCGTGGCTCGTCCCCCTCCCGCTCCACGGGGAGCTGCGCCATGTACACCTCACCGCACCCGTCATGTCCGATTACGATTAGCGACACAAGCCTGTCCTCCTTCTTTAGGAACGGCGTGCCACAACCGAGTGCTCGATGTTATGATGACCGTCGTAGCACTGCACAGCGATGAAGACCAAGACGAGGAGAAGAGTGACAAAGGAGACGATGACAATAGATCTGCTCGGTATGTTGCTCGAGGAGAAGCGTGACAAGGGAGACGATGACAATAGATCTGCTTTCGGTATGTTGCTCGTCCATGACGGCTTCGATCGGTATCCGCATGCGGGAGTGGGTGGAAGAAATAAGAACGGCTAAAATTAAGGGAAGGGGGCGCGTGCCCCTCCTCTCGTCGTGCTTACAAGTAGATTACCTCCTCGAAAATACTTGTTAACTTACATGTTTTTTGAAATCATGCTTAGCACGTTTTCATTAAAAGTTGAATTATACCTGGGTTACAACAATTGTGTTACGGAAAGGTGCTACGCTATAGGCCAAGCGGCACTATTGAGGAGGGTAATTTTTTACTTTTTGTAAATATTATGAGAAGATAAAAAATGATCTATTTAGTTTACGAGGAAAATCGGGTCTAAAAAATAGTACACCTCTGGATACATGCCATAAACCGCGAGTACACTAACCAGAAAATTTCGATGCACCGATCCTATATCTAGCTAGGGAGGTACATAGTCACGTCCCTAGACAAATTCGGCACAAATAACATCTTCCCTTTATAATTTGGCGTATGATTGCGGAGGAGATACGATCAATTTGTTTGTACAACGAGAATATTGCAGATTAATAATGTTGTGTCGGCGATATGCAAACCAATAGCACAGCAGTCAACTAAATTCAAGGGAGAGCACACCACACCTTAATGGGATCGACGACGACGACGACGACGCAAACATGGCACGATCGTCGAGACAGATGCATACATACATACATACAAACAGTAGAATAATTCGTGTGTGCATGCATGCAGTAACTGCAGCACCGAGAGCTCAGCTATGCCGGCACGGCGGCGCCGCCGGCCTCCAAGCGGAGACGGAGTAGAGCGGCTTGCGGTGCCAGCAGAAGAAGAAGGCCTCGCCACGGGTGTCATGGGCCACCTGGTACGCGTAGTCCCCGCCGCCCCAGCCGCAGTTCTGCAGCAGCTTCCTCGCCTCCATCATCCCGGCGTAGCTGAGACCGACGCGCTCCATCCCGGCGGCCTCCATCCGTCTCGCCCACTGCGCCAGCCGTTCGTGCCGCTCCTTCCGCTCCACGCCCTCCCGCGCCACCACGCCGCGGATCTCCTCCCCGAGCACCAGCCGCTCGGCGCGCGCCCGCTCGCCGGCGCACCGGTGCGCCTGCGCCGCCGACGCGCGCTCCAGACAGTCGAATAGCGACGCGTAGTAGTTGAGCGCCTCCTCGAACCGCTCCAGGAACGTCGCCGCGTTGTGGTTCGCCTCTGGCTCCGACACCACCATGATCTTCGGCGACAGCGCACGCACCGCGCGCAGGAAGCCCTAGCTTCGCCGGCTTCTCCCTCTGCTGCTGCTGGTGCTGGTGCTGGTGTGCCGGCGACAGCGACGACGACTGCGGCGACATGGAGAGCACCGCCGACGAGTCCGGGCTCAGCTGCAGCCGCGTGTTGATCTCCCGCTCCAGAAGCTCGCCGAAGCTGCTGGGGCTGGACCGCGCGATGATCTGCACCGGGGTCAGGCAGCTGCTGCCGGGAACGTGCCTGCCGTTCCTGCCGCCGGCATCGTCTGCCGCCAGGAGACGGTGCAGCTGCCCGACGACACTGACGGCGAGGGCCTCGCCGGACCGGACGCGGAGGACGTGGCGGAGCGCGTCGGTGTCCAGCTCCTCCAGCCTGGCCTCCACGCCGGCGAACTGGAACGGGATGTCGAACACCTCGGCCTCCTTGGCGAGCACGGTGGCCATGTTGGCCAGGAACTCCCTGCCGTCGTGCACGGCCGTGACGCGGAGGTGCGGCGGGCCCCCACGGCGGCCACGGAAGGCGTGGAACAGCGCGATCCACTGCACCGGGTTGGCGGCGGGGCCGGAGAGGTCGACGACGTGCACGAACCGCTCGCCCTCCATGGCCTCCAGGATGGCGTGGTTGGTGGTGAGGTAGGCCAGCTTCATGAACGGCAGCACGTCGAAGAGGTGGCGCCGCGCGGCGGGGACCAGGTGCGCCTCGGCGGAGTTGGCCCCGTCGACGACAGCAGCGCCCGCGACAGGCCGGGGACCAGGTTCAGGAGCTTCCGCGCCAGCGCGTCGGCGAAGACGGCGGCGAGCCGCTGCAGCGTGTGCGGCGCGTCCAGCGACGCCAGCTGCGTGATCTGCTCCAGGTAGAAGTTGGCGCGGTCGAAGGCGCCCGCCGCCACCTCCGCCGCGCACTGGTACAGCAGGCTGATGAGCCGGAGGCCCTGCTGGTCGTGGCTCAGCTCCTGCACCCACGACGGCGACGCGTGCACGCCATGCCCGTGCGGCGACGGCGTGTACAGCGACGACGCCGGCGACGACGTCGCCGACGACAGCGTGTCCTCCTGGAGCATGTCCATGTCCAGAGCCCAAACCACTGCCTGAGCGAGGCTTTCGCAGCTTTGGACGGACGGGGCTTCTGGTCAATGGATCGCTGCGGTGGATATGAAGGCGATCGAGGACGCCATTGTTGGACTTTGGATCGTGGTGTGGCGACAAATGTTTCGCAGGAAGCTAGCCTGCCGCAGGGTCTCGAGTTCATACGTTCCTAGGTGGAGACCTTGTCATGGGGTGCAGAAGCGACGAGCAGAAGAATGGACGCATATGCGGCAAGGGCTAAAGCAATGTCGTCTGCATCTCGGTGGAATAACTATGCTTCTTGGAGATATTCGCTTGGAACTTATCTGCAGCGTTTTGGATGAGGAGGTACAGGACAATATTGCGATCAATTCAATTCAATCCTCCAAGGCTCTTGCTGCAGGCGTACTATGCAGAATATACATACAAAATTGCATAGCTAAGGTCTGAATGATACAAAAAATGTTTCTCTAGCTATATGGGGATATGTATTTGTTTTCCATGAGCAGCCAGTGAGGTTCAAATTCTGTGCAGACATGGCTCCAAAATCTGCATTCATGTGCAGGCTAGAGTTTCCCAGAGGACAAGAAGCAAACACTTGAGTTTTGTCAGCATTACAAAACAAATGGTAGGTGATTGCAAGGTGGCCTTTTCTTGGAGTACTCGTTCAAATTTGACCACATGCTTTTGTTTTCCACCTACAATGCCAATTTCTGCTTCATATTTTACACAAACTTGTGTTCTTGTTTCCTTTGCAAGGCAGACTTGCCCATCCTAGGAATGACGTCTTAAAAGTATGCACCAGACATTGTCCAGTGTCTTGACATGGGCATATGCTTCGCCAATTTCAAAACCAATCTTGTTCCAATTTTGTTCTCTTGTGCTGGTGCATATTGATAGCCAAAAAGAACAAAACAGAAACAAGGTAAAGGCAACAACGCCATTTTACATGAAAACATATCTCTCAAAAAATAGATGTTAGACTAGGAACTGATGGAGAGCAATCCAAAATTCCTTTTATGAATTAACTTAGACATTTCTTCGATTCAACTCGGTTACAATATTTTCGTCTATACATCACTATGCTTCACACTTCACACGAAATGGTGCTCACTATTCTAAAAAAGAAAAAAAATCCTCACAGAGGATCAGGCATAGAACTGCCAAACATATCCTGCACAGCACCAGCAAAAATGGAGAAACAAATCACCATCAACAGGGAGGCCTAACTGTGTGGCCACCATGCTATTTGAGGTTGAACTAACATATGCTCTCTGCTCTCAGAGGTTGAGCCTTTCTTTGGCCTCCATGCCGATATAGAGTAGAGATGTGTGGAGCCCCATCCCAGCAGAAGGCAATCACTTTCTACCTTGTACTGGCATCCATTCAACCCAAAGCTCGTGAGCTTCAGTTCACCCTCCCCTAATGGCACCGAAGCTGAGTGGAACATGGCGAAACTCTGACGCATCCATGTACATTGCCCACTGGCTCAGCCTCTCATGTCGCTCGTGCCGATTGACTCCTTCACACAGTAATATGTTCTTGATCTCTTCCCCCAGGATCATCCTTTCTACTTGTGCCCGCTCATTGGCCCTTTTGCGAGTTGGCAGCAGCCATTGCATTGAAGCTGTCGAAGAGGGCTGCATAATAGTGAAGTGCCTCAACAAACCGGTCGGAGGAGAACAACAAAGGCGTTGTGGTTTGCATCTTGCTCCATCACCAGCATGATGTTTGGATTGAGCGTATGGATGGCACTGAGGAAGCTTGCCAACAATAGAGGGGACGGTGTTCGTGGATAGTTCAGTATGGAGGCTGGGCTGTACACTGAGCTAGCCATCTGCTTAAGCTGTGCAGTGGTTGCCATTTTCTGGAGTTGATCAATAGCAGAACAGCTGACATTGTCATCAACCACGAGCAGGCGATGCATCTGTAAAGAACAGCTGATCGTAATCGCCTCACCGTATTTTATCCCTAGGACATCACGGAGGTTACTGAAATTCAAGGTCTCAAGCCTGCCATTTACATCATTAAACTGGAATGGGATTTTGAGCATATCAGCTTCCTTAGATAGCACTGCCTTCATGTTGGCCAGAAACTCATTGTCATCGTGGACAACTGTAAAGGCGTACTTCAGGAGGCCCCCCTGGGCGCCCATGGAAGGCATGAAGCAGCTTGAACCACTGACGTGGGTGGGAGGCTGAGCAGGACAAGTCGATAATGCGGACAACCTGAAAGACAATTGTCATCAGAAGCTCATAGGTATGTATGGAGTCTTGATAAAAACTACTCTATCATAAAGTACTACTCGCTAGCCACAAATAAAATTTGAAAATGGGGTGGCCATGACACGTAACTTTTTAGAAAATCTATAAAGTTATTTGAACGTGTGATATAACTATACAACATGGTTTGCATACATAGATAGAGTCAAGAAAAAAATGCCAGTACAATGGTAATTTAAATATCTTGAATAAATCAAGGGACATAACGGCATCTTGTACTCTAAAAAGGACTAAAACTGAAATCTCAGGCCAAATTAATTGTACTGTAGTGGTCTTTCTGTAGATATTAAAACTTCAATTTCTTCATATATTAGCATATCAAAGTTTTAAGAGTTTGTGGAAACTGCATCAAAGTGGGTTTTGACTATGATATATTGGAGAAAAAGATATATTTCTTTGACAAAGTATTGATGTTAGATCAGCTTTATGAGAAAGCAAGCAAGAAAGAGTAATGACACAGAAGCAGGACACTAGCAATTTGGTTTTCACGAGAAAAAAGAAAAAAAAGTTAGCGGTGAAAGTTCAGACAAAAAACATTACATGTTTTTTACTTTTTAGCACAAAAATAGAGCAATACAAGCTAAAATAGAGAAAATACTGTATAGCAAGGATATTTGTATTGGCAAGAATATCCAAAGTAGATGACCTTTTCAGCCTCCATTGCTTCAAGGATGGCCCGGTTGATAGTAGCAAAGCCAGTGTTGAGGTAGGGACTGAGGCCAACAAAGTTATAGCGAGCAGATTGAATGCACGACTGCTCAAAGTAGTCAGATGGATGAATGAGGGAACCAGTAAGGCCCTCACAAGACAAGAGAAGACGGCGGGCTAGGCTGTCAGCCATAATCTGGGACAGGCGCTGCAGCGGCCCATCGACCATGGAGGAGAGCCTTTTTATCTCACTAAGACTATCGTTAGTCTTTCCGATGGATCCTCGCTTACATGTGTTGCACACTGATACAGAGCCGGGACAAGCCGCACCTGATCCTGCACAGAAGGAATTTGCACCATTCTGTGATATCCTGAGGCTCGCAGTATACTCACACACGTAGCAACTAGTGCTCTGGTGTTAGCTGGAGTAACTTTTCTAGTTGGGAGGCTGCTACATTTATAGAACTGCATTTTACACCGCAGATGGACAGATAAGAATAAGATAACTAGCTTTAACTTTACACACCAGGACAACGCGATGCTTGGAATGATTCATGGTAAACACAAAGTTGCAGGTTGAGTGGTCCGATTTGAACCGAATACTATGGGAATGTTCAGTCTGTTCTCTTTGGAGCTGTCCCCTTGGACTATTCGTGCTTACTAGGTATAAAGTGACAAACATTGGGGTCAATGTCATTAGACAGTGCATTGGAACTTGAAGAACAATTGGCATGGAATACGCTGACCTGACCAGCGTTGGGGTTTTTTGGCCTAGTGGCTAACATAATCAAATCAAGCAACCAATGTGTGAATAACCAAGTAAAGCGTGGGAGATTGATACTATGTGTCCTACATGTAACTGTCTGGGCAGAGATGGTGGGCATTTGTTCTTTAAATATAAAAAAGGCCAACAGTGCTGGCATATAATAAACCTGGACGAACTGGAGCCATAGCATGTAAGGGCAAGAAACTGCACTGGAGATTCTGAATTTAGAACAAGAAGAGCAGGCAAAAGGTATTCATATGGCTCGGGCGGTGGTGGTCAGCACGTAATAAGGCCAATGCCAGAGGAAAGACGAGCACTAGTGATGAGATCTGTGGCCGCATCTCCTTTTTTCTACTGGAGTTTAAAAAATTAGTCGCACAATTCAGACCAAATGTACAAGCTTCAATGTCAAAACGGAAGCACCTCCGATGGATGATTACAAAATTAATGTGGGACGCTTTCTTTTCATGCCTCTACAAATCATAATTAAAACGGATGCAGCGATTGTTGGCAAGGTGATCACATCTACAGCACTAGATAGAAGTTTTGATGGTTTTCTGTTTAGACGAATTCGTGAGATCATAATAATGTCACAATTCGTACACTGTAATGTCGTTATACACCCAAGAGCATGTATGTAGTAGAGTCGCTGTGATAGCTTAGCTAGCTACGGGTGTACATTGCAACAAGGGACTTGTTTTAGCTTTGGTTTCTGGCGACCAGCCTGGAACCAGTGATTATTGGAAAGTTCTTTTTTGTGTCAAAAAAAACAAAAAAAAGAGTAAAGCGTGGAGATCTTTTTCTCCTTTGGTTTGACACTTTGGCTAATTTACAATCTTAGGTCCATTTGATTGAAAATCACAGTTGACATTGTACTCAACTGAATACAACATGGACAGGAATCAACGAGAATTTGACAGATCGCAAAGTCGCTAGACTGATAAATCGCTGCAGTTCCACTTGCGCATCATTTTGCCCTGCGGGCTAAGTCTAGCAAAAGAGTGAAGGCCAGAGAGCTTATTTACCACGAAAAGCCGCCGCGACCTGGAAGCTTAGCTCCGACGAGGCGGGGGATGGCCAGGGCACGGTCAGGGACGCGGTCCCCGCCCCTGGCGCGCGCGGTGGTGGACCGCCGCAGCTGATGGCGCCCGAGGAGGGGAAACCGGATCAGAGGACAACCGCCGGCGCTCCGCCACCTGACAGGCTGGGTGGTGGAGAATTGGCCTTCCGCCCATCCGGCACGCCGCCGGCCGGGAGGGGGTCGCCGGACGGAGCACGGAGGCGGCGCAGTGGGGGACTGGACTGGAAGGCTGGAGCAGAGGGGCCTATCTTTGCTGGGCTGAAACGAATTTACTTGGGCCGCAGCCTGTGAGTGTGCAAGGTTGTTTGTAGAGGCTGGTAGGCCCGATATGAGTGGGCTTGGTGGGACTAAAGGCTGTTAGCAACGGCCTAGTAGTGTTGGCGCATAACTAAAAGCAAAAATTAAAGTCAATTTTTCTTCCTTCAACTATTGCCAAAGTCCGCTTTTCCAAACCTCTCAACTTTTCAAACCATACGTTTAATGTTTTAAAGTCTATTTATTTAGGTTGAATATTTGAAAAACCATAGTAAATCATAGAAAAGTCATAAAATAGAAAATCTAAGTTTGTTGAACTCCACATGAGTAGATCTACATAGTGAATATATAATATGTTATGTTTTAGTACAAAGGTTTTATTGTAGATTTAGATCTATGCTTTTTCTGCAATTAATTGTAATAATTCATAATTTTAGTTTCAATGGTCTAATTGTGGTGAAAGTTTTATGGTAGCCTAATTATTCTATGCTTGAACTGTTGTAAAAAATTTCATATTCATTGGATCATGTACACCTTAGTTATAGATTTGATTTAGGTTTTTATGCTTGTTAAATTAATCTAAATAAGTTTAAATAACTAAGTTATGCTAAGCCATTTTATGATTCTTAAATTTTTTATTGTTCCATGTAATATTATAAGTTGGTACCATCCATGAAACTTTTTGTACCATGCAATAATTTAATTCGTAGGTCTATATTCAACATTCTAGCTAGTGTCCGAAAAAATTCAACATTCTAGATAATTAATTTTTATTAATAATAGTATTTACTTTCCGTTGTTTATGATACTGGTTGCATACCCTCACTGTTTTCTTCAAAGCTTCTTAACATTCTGTTCCATGACTTTGCATGATTATATATATTTTTTTCTCATGTATAAATTCTTGTTCCAAATGAATAGGGAGTTGAAATATAGCCAACTTTTCTTGCGACTCTCGGGGCCATTGGATCATCATCCAAGGTCGATATGTTATCTGCATTGATAATAGATTTCAATATGTTTTGTCACAGATCATAAGAGATATTTTTTTTTCTATGAAAGAACAAGGACAAATAAGATGTTTGTGCAGGCATAAATCACAAATAACAGATTTCACATGTTTTAGCACTGATGACAAGAGACAAAAAAATTTTCTATGAAAGGACAAGGACAAATAAGAGGCGTTTGTTGTTCCAAATGACAATTAACAAAGTTCAAGATGTGTTGGTACAAATAACAAGGTACAAGATGTAAAGACGCATCACAAAGCACATCATCGAACAGATCAGCCGTCGCAAAGAGAGAGGAGGCAGATTTCTTGTGGCAGAAGGTTAGGAAAAGTGAAATGAATAATATTGGTTAAATTTTTTATGATATGTTCCATATGTAGACAAATAACTTTTGTTCCACCTCAACGAACTTTTGTTGGGATATTGATCGAACAACTCTCATCGAGCGGACTGAAGAGGAGAAAAGCTAGCTAGGTGGTGTAGTGAGATCCTCACCCCAAGTGTGGCTTTCGTGCCGACCAGTCACCCCTGTCACTCACCATCACTGACTAGTGGTACTGTTGTACTCCATCATCTTGAGAGTGAAGTTACCGAGAAATCAAACAGTTTGTGAATGTAGGAGTAGTACAGTTTGTGAATGTAGGAGTAGTACAATAATACTGCACTAGCTCACATTAATGTGGTGGTATGGCTAGCCCAACCTAGTTAGAGTTCCCTTTGTATTGCCGCATATCCAGATGGCAACGGGTACCGAGACCGAAACCCGACGGGTTTTACTCTATTAGGGTAAGGGTATGGGTCAAGTTTTCCACCCGCGGGTTTGTTGATGGGAAAAAATCAAGACCCAGCGGGTTTATGGGGCATGGGTCCGGGTGTATAGTCCCCAAACCCGTAAACCCATGGGTTTTTTAAACCCGGTTTATTATATCACTATATAATATAATTAGAAAAGAAAACATATGAAATGGAAGAAAAAAGTAAATGAAACAAAGAACATGCAAGTTTTTTTAGAAAAATGCATGCTCATTAACATGAATGTAGGTGCGCTGTTGGGCTTAGTGCATGCAAGCACTCTAGCAGGCCGTGGCCCACATGCACATGCATCCTAGCCAGTGCACCACGTCCACTTGTTTGGTGCATGGGCCGAATTGATGAAGACTTGGCCTGCTCGTGTATGTGTATGGACACTACTACTTACTACTGCTACTTGTGTTTTAGTACCACACCGCTTATAGAACACAGACAATAGTGAGGAGGTGAAGTATAAAGAAGACTAGAGGATGCCACAACCAGCATAGAAGCCTACACCTTCTCGGGCGTGGGCAACCCGCGGGTGTACCCGTTACCCGCTCGGGCATGGGTATGGGCGCCCTATTGTACCCGTTAGAAGACATGGGTTGTTTAACGGGCATAATTTTTTGTTCGTGGGCACGGGTATGTGTTGCATGTACCCAGCGGGTTTGTGCCGTTGCCGTTAGGACCCGTATAATTACTATCTGCATTCGTGTTTTCTCTATTTACCTGCCTGCGTACATCTGTTTCTATTTACCTTCTCCGTATGCATCCAGTCATCAAGATTTTTTTTTTTACAGTATTTTCTCCGCACTCATCCTTCTTTATATCTCTACTCTATACCAAATCCAAGTCATCAAGATTTCTTTTCTTTTACGTATTTTTCTCCGCACTCATCCTGCTTTTTTATATCTCTACTCTATACCAACTACCATTAGTGGCCCCACTTATAATGTTATCTAAATATATTCAATTGGAGATCTAGTTTTGAAGGAATTTATCGATATGAATTTAATGGTGCGATCGAATTTAATTTGGTCTTTTCTTTTTTGTGAGCTATGACATTTTTTGTTTACTTTAAGCAATGGGCCCACCGCTGCATGCCACACGCCCGCCCATCGTCCGGCAGTTCCCCTCTTTCTCTCTCTTCTATCGCAAGGTGGGTGGTTGGGGTGCCACGCTGGCGTCCCTGGAGGAGGAACGGGAGACGCTGGATTACCAGGAACTGGCCGCCTCGACTTGCGTGCCGTAGACTTTTGCAGTACCCGCTGCGGCCATTTTGGTACTGGAGGAACCCATCCAGTACCCGCTGCAGTACCCGCTGCGGGTGGTCTAAGAGCACCACCACAATATGAGATAATTACTAATCAAGTCTAAGACAATTATCCAATGATAGTAATTTTGTTGATCATCTTTACAACCCACATACTGCACCAAACATTGTTTTCATTTAATACAAAAACACATAAATTTTCGTGGTCGAGAAAAAAAATGATATTAATTTTTAGCACATATATAGCTCACCAAAACTATATTAAATTTTTAGCACATATATTAAATTTTCATGATTTTGGAGTGCACATAAGACTAACTCTTGGTAAGAGATAGATTTTCCTCTCTATCTCTTCTATAAAATTATGGAATATATAACTTAGAGCTAGCGTAATAAGTCACTATTGTAGGTATTCTATGTATATTACGTAAGCTAATGGTACATATATATTCTAGAATCACCTTAAGTCAAATTATATTGATTTTCACAACTACATGTACGTAGGCTAATAGTACATATTGTTTGACTAACTTATAGTACTGAAGAATGCATGATATGCCATGCGTACAGCAGATGGAGTCGGTTCACGAGATGATTCAGTATACTCCAGCAGCGAGTCGACTCAATCCTGCCAAGGGCCCGCACGGCAGGGTCAGTACGAAGTGGAGGCTCAGCTCAGGGCCAGCTCCCGCCGAGGGCCGCACGGCGCCATCTATTAGTTTTTTATTCCGATGAACCGATGCAGGATGTTGAGTCGACTCGTGTGTTTGTTCGCTGTGAGTCGACGTTCTCCAGTCGTTAAATCGACTCATCCGGCGTCCACGTAGGCGCTTGAGTCGGTTTGCCGAGACCACTGGAGAAGCCCTACATCTATATTATGCACAACCACTACATATATAACTGATTTTCAGCAAGTGTTAATAGTTTTATGTCTTAAATATTGATTTTTTATAAAGTTAAAATAGTTTAACTTAAAAAAGTTAGTGATTCATTTTGGGACCGCGTTGAAGTATATATATATACTGATCATACTGTTTCAGCTAGCACACAGCAAATGGAATACCCGGCCGGCCCCTCTAGGTTTAGGATGTGTCCGTGTCATGGCTACTGTACAGTTGACACCAAACGCTGTTATGGGTCTCTGCCAAAAACCAAATGCATCCATGTTCACCAATTAATTTTGACGCACTCCATCAGTTCCTGTTCCTGTGTGCTTCCCACTTGTTGAAATAAACGCGGTCAAAGCATACCGGATCCTACGCTACCCAGCTGCCATGGCATGGCATACGTACTATGGCAGTGTGTGTGTATCATATCTCTACGCAGTTAAAGATTAAAATAGATCTAGCTGCAGCTTCAGGAGACGGAGTATGTACGTACGTAGTCATGCTCACATATATATATATATATATATATATATATATATATATATATATATATATATATATATATATATATATATATATATATATATATATATATATATATATATATATATATATATATATATATATATATATATATATATATATATATATATATACTTGTGTGTCGATGCACTGTAATAACAAAACGACCATATTATATAGATAGAGTGCATGCATGTGCGTCGTGTTACATATACTTTGTGAATGGGGAAGCAGTAACACGACGTACGGGGACACAGGAGATATATAAGATGAAAAACAAAAACAGGTCAAAAGTTACTGGGTTCCTGCTGCTGTCCTGTGCAGTGTAATACTAAATTTTCTGCGTGCTGATTATGCCGGCACAAACTATATATCGCACCGGCTTTATTGCGTGCTGATCATGCTCTGTCCTAAATTATAAGTTATTTTTAAATTTAACCAAATTAACATAACAAGATAGTGACATTTACGATGCCAACTATGTATCAATAGATTTTTCGTTAATTATATTTTCATATTATACTTATTTGATGTCAGAAATATTTATAGTTTTTTCTCTATAATTTTGGTAAAACTTGAGATGCTTTTGACTCTTCAAAACTCTTTGAATGACTTACAATTTGAAATGGAGGAAGTAGCAGTTTCAACTTGACCAAAATCATAGTAAGGAATTATTATTATTTGGATTATAAATGTATCATAGGTCTATTATTAGCTTTGTGCACCGGCTTTTCTCAGGTATATAGCTCTGAAAGTTGATTTTTGGGTCCATAATAATTTTTATAAGCGGTGCACCTCTTTTTTTTTTTTTTTTTTTGGCGATGTGGCTGTATAGCGTGGCGCCCACATGGCTAAATAGATCATGTGCAAGTCACACGAGGCGGGAGATAGATGGTGAAATTCGCATGGCCTCAGTAAACTTTTTGTATTCCATTTCTTTTTCATAGTCCATTTCGTTCTCATCAATTATGGCAATCTCGATTTCAAAGGGGCAACAAGACTGGTTTTCATCGACCAACAACAATTTGCCAGTCACGTCATCGACCAACTTAGACTGCCTTCCAGTGCCGATCGACGCGGAGAGTCAATAAGATGGTGGCTACCTTGGGCGAACACAAGGGGATTATCAATGCCCTAATTCTTGGAATCAAGACGTGGTTGTACAATTAATGTTTCTTTGGTTGTGCTTGAACTTTGATACGGAAAATCACATTGTGACCGAACGGGCAATTCGGATGGGAAACCTCGACTAGAGGCGGTTTCCCAACCAGGATTATATCATTGTCGTACTAGTATTGGTTTCCAACTACATCACGCAACCTCTAACTATTAGGGATGAAAGTGGTATGGATAATCGATCCTCCACACCGATCCGGCCCGAATTCAATTTTAAGGATATGGAGAAGCCTTTTTTAATATCCGCGGATGTGATAATCCGAATCCGACTATATGCGGATGCGTGTAGGATATGGTATTGGCAAAATCCGGCGGATATGGATTATCCGATAATTAAATGCGGATTATCCGATGCTTATAATAGGATATCCGAATATTTTAAGCAGCCAAAACTTGAAAAATAATTTAAGTATCTTTATTCTACATATAGAATGGTAATCCTATGATTGCCTATTTGCTTAATTTGTAGGTGGGTGTGTTGTGCTTGTCTATTTTCCTATCAGCATACACGAAGTCATCTTGTACGGTTGTACTCAATCCTATGCTTAATTAAGAATATTTACTTGTTTTATATGCTTCTTTTATATTGTTAAGTCCAAATTTAGAACTTGTATTGTTTTGTGAGCATATATTATCCGACTTCTAAAAGTCGCTTCGCCTCTAATAATCGTCCGAACCATTACCACTTCGACATCCTAAAAAATCTGTATTATGATCCGAATCCACATAATATCCGATCCGAAAAACCGATTAGAAAACGAGGATTAGGATATGGGAGAGCCATTATACGCTCGATCCGATCGTTTTTTCATCCCTACTAACTATGGCTGCTCCACATTGGTTGATAAGAGACAATATAGGCAGCCATAGAAGATTGCATCGTAATCTAGAGGCTGCAATCACACATGCAACATTGTGTACAAGAATGGACGGTAACCAAGCACAACCTCTATCTTTCTGTTTCCATTGGTTCACTAGTACCGAAAAGTTCTTTACAGATGGTTAAAATAGATTTACAAATTATAAAGATGACTAATTTTTAGAGATGGTTTTAAACTTTTTAATCAATTTTTAGAGCGGTTCTCTTTAGTAAACCGTATCTAAAAATCGATTTCCAGAGGTGGTTGACTTAAGTCAATCATACATATAAATAATTTTCAATTTTTTAGAAAAATCATTTAGAGTCTAATAAAAAATAAGAAAAATAATGTAGGTCGACGATCAGCCGTAGCTCACAAGATTCTCGACTTTTTATAGGCAGTTGACTTAAGTTAACTGTTCTAAAAATAATTTTTTATTTTTAGGAAATCACTTAGAGTCTAATAAAAAAATAAGGAAAAAAAAATCAATGTAGCCCAAAGGGATGAGGATCAGCCATAGCTCACAATATTCATTTTTCACTTTTTTTTTGAATGAATAAGTGCTGACCAATCGGATTCAAACCCAAACTCACAACCTCTTCCATAGAATCTCTCCCTTTATCGCCACACCACGCCATCACTTATGTCTGGTTCAATAATGTTGTCTATTTTACAAATACGTAGGAATCATTATTTCAATAAATAAACCATCTTAAATGAGAAAACTTTCAACAACAAATTTTAGGTCTCATCGAGCACTTGAACTTTGATATAAAATATTTCTCCTTGAAAAATTCAAAGATTTGAAAATCAAAGCCTGAGACTTAATTTAAATATTTGGTACCCTAAATTATCTCAATGAAAACTGTTATCAACTACAAAGTTTTAGGTCTCATCGAGCTCTACAATTTTGATATAAATTTTTCCTCCTTCCAACTTTATTTAAAAAAAAGATATGAATTTATTTGTGCAGAAGCTATTTTTAAGGATGGTTCATTTAGTTAACAGCCTTGATTCAAGAAAACCGCTTGCTTAAAAATCACTCATTTTCAGAGGTGGTTTACATAAGCATTCGCCCTTAAAAAATAGCATTTTTCAAAAAACGATTCTCTTAAAGGAACCACCATTTTTGAGGCGGCGGCTCTCGTAAATAGAACCGCCCCTGAAAAATGGATCTTCCGCTATTGTCATAGAGCTACAATGCTCCATGGTGACAATTATAGCTGGCAAGCTAGTTTAACTGCCTCTCATAGAAAAAGTGAGGTGACCCTAAAAATCTTTTTGGTAAGGAATTGAACCCAAAAGCCTTAATAATTTGATCGAATATATATTCACTCCACCAAAGTGATGACTAGATAACATGTACTCCCTCCATAGTTGAAAAGAAAGATGTTTTGAAAAAGGTTTGAGTCAAACATTGGGAACATAAATCATGAATAACTTTTAAGTCGTTGAGTTTAGAAATGTGAAAATCATATCAATAGATTTGTCTTGAAAAAAATACTTTCATAAAAGTATACATATAATTTTTTAATAAATATTTTAAAAGAAAAGAAGTCAAAGTTATGCTTTGGAGACCGTGTCGCTGTCTTAAACGTCTTTCTTTTTCAACTATGAGGGAGTACTCCCTCTATTCCAAAAAATATAAGACGTTTTGACTTTTGTAGCTTTTGCTATATTATATAGTAAAAAACAATACATCTAGAAAAGATAAAAACATCTTATATTTGAAACAGAAGTAGAAGCAGTAACAAATTTTCCCATTACTTATTGTTACACTATACACTTTTGCTCTAGCTAACGACGCCGGGCACAGTAACTCTTTTTGGTGCACTGGCACGTACCACGCTAGCTTGTCTCATTGGCGGCAGCTACTAGCTGGGTCAATGGTGTCCTGCCCTTGTAGTGGTGCTTGCTGATCGTTGCCCCGGCCGGCCGGCCCCCACCGCACCGGAGGCCCCGATCGCCATTGTGCGCGCAGTGTGCACACATCAATGGAACTGTAGACAAGGACTGTAGCGTGGCGCTGCCCCCATCGATGGCGACGCCCCCCACACCCACCAACTGTGTGTCAAGCAGCCTACAAAGCCACGCACACGCACAGAGCACAGAGCTCAGCATCACCATCTCCCTTCTCCATCCTCCACCCCCCTCTCCTTCGCCTTTTCCATCGTCTTCTTCCTCCCCTCTCTCTCTCTCTCCACACAGTTGCTTTGCTTGCTTTCCCCTAGCTACCTCCAAAACCCACTACTACGCAGCAAGCTCCAAGGCAATCTAACCTTGATCCATCCATCCATCCATCCCACCATCCGTCGCAAGACATACAGCACATGAGATCATGAGCTCGGAGGACTCACTCAAGTCCCTCTCCCTGGACTACCTGAACCTTCTCATCAACGGGCAAGCTTTCAGCGACGTGGCCTTCAGCGTTGAAGGCCGTCTGGTACACGCGCACCGCTGCGTTCTCGCGGCACGCAGCCTCTTCTTCCGCAAGCTCTTCTGCGGCCTCGACCCCAACCACCCTCCACCACCACCACCTCCTCCTGCTCCTCCGACCGGCGCCGGAGGAGCGCGGACGCCGGAGCTCGTGATCCCCGTCAGCTCCATCCGCTACGAGGTGCTCGTCCTCGTGCTCCAGTTCCTCTACAGCGGCCAGGCCTCCGTTGCCGCACCCAAGAGCGGACCACTCCTGGATGCGGCGCGCGTGGGTGCTGGCATACACGGTGTGGCGCCGCTGTTGATCTCGCCCTCGACACACTCGCTGCTGCTCGATCTTTCGGCGTCGAGCAGCTCGCGCTCCTCGTCCAGGTGGGTGGGGTGGGGAGAACGGATCTTTTTTTCTTGCGTGTCGTGTGTGTGTGTCAGTGAGTCAGTGTGTGTGTGGCATCAATTCGAGCGAGCGAGGTCCATGGATGGATGGAATCTGATCTGATCAGATCAGAAGCCTGCTTGCTGCTTGCTGCCTTTCTGCTTCCGGCCTGTATCTGCATCCTGTCTGCATGCATGCTTGATGAGCGAGAGGTCGACTAGATCAGATCAGATCAGATCCCCAAGGTTGGTCGTCGTCGTCGTCGCCGTTGCCGCTTTATTTGCCTGTCGGAATTCATGGACAAGCATCAGGTGGACGATGACGACGACGACCACGTATACGTACTGTGCTCTCTGAGGCTGCGCCAGTTCTTGCCGATTCTTGGCCTCGATTCGATCCATACATTTCTCTTGGTTTTTTTTATTGCTGCATTCAGTGCGTCGTGTTGGAGATCGAGTGGAATCGGAGGAAGGAGAGAGGCAGTGGCAGGCAGGGCGCGTGCAGCTGCTGCAGCCCCAGGAGACTGGCTGGCTATGGCTAGTCGTCGCCTCTGCTCTCTCACAGTCTCCTTTGCTTTCTTTCTCCTCCTGGGCTGTCTGACTGTCATCACTTGTCATGGATGGATGGATCCAAGAGCCTGCGTCTGCCCCTGCGTCTGAACCTGACTAATCTTTTTCTTTACTAGGAAGGGTCTTGTCACACTCACACGCCTTCCTTTGTTTATGCATGCTGTGTCTCCTGCAGACACATCACATCTCGCCATTGCATTGGCCAATTGCCCATTGCAAGCAATTTGCTTGCATTCCTTAAATTGCAATGCTAGGGTTTCGATCCCCAACAAACTCCATGCCGTGCATCGATCATTTCCAAAATAAACACCTTAGCTGTATGCCATGTCGATGCAAATACAGTCCAGCACCATGCATATATATGCTGCAATCACAACTATATGCAATTCACTGCTCCTGGATTCTGGATTACATTTTATGCTTCTGCTAATTAACACCTGTACGCCTGATTTCTTCCGATCTATCTGCCATTTCTTCGTCGATCTGTGTTGCAGAAGCAGCTGGAGAGCATGGTGAAGGAGGCGTCCGTGGACGACGTGATGAAGGTGCTGATGGCGTCTCGCAAGTTCGAGATGCAGGAGCTCTGGGCCACCTGCTCCCACCTGGTGGCGCGCTCGGGCCTCTCCGCCGACCTCCTCGCCAAGCACCTCCCCATCGACGTGGTGGCCAAGATCGAGGAGATCCGCGCCAAGTCCCCCGTCGCCGGCTCCGGCGCCGCCTCCCGCTCGCCGTTCCTCACCCACCACTACCTCCCCATCAACGCGGCGTCGTCGGCGGCCGACCGCGACCACAAGATCCGCCGCATGCGTCGCGCGCTCGACGCCGCTGACATCGAGCTCGTCAAGCTCATGGTTATGGGCGAAGGGCTGGACCTCGACGACGCGCTCGCCGTCCACTACGCCGTTCAGAACTGTGGCCGCGACGTCGTCAAGGCGCTGCTGGAGCTCGGCGCCGCCGACGTCAACTCCCGCGCCGGACCTACGGGCAAGACCGCGCTGCACCTGGCCGCCGAGATGGTGTCCCCGACATGGTGTCCGTGCTCCTGGACCACCACGCCGACCCTAGCGCCAGGACGCTCGACGGCGTCACACCGCTCGACGTGCTCCGCGGCCTCACCTCCGAGTTCTCTTCAAGGGCGCCGTGCCGGGACTCACGCACATCGAGCCAAACAAGCTCAGGCTCTGCCTTGAGCTCGTGCAGTCCGCGGTGATGGTGACCACGCGCGATGAGGCCGGTGGCGGTGGCGACGCAGGGGAAGCGACGGTGGCGGCGGGAGCTTTCCGAGGAGCGACGCCGACGACAGCTTGGTGAGCCTGACGATGAACTCCACGCTCATGTACCAGGGCAGGAGATGGCGGTGAACGCCGGTGAGGCGAGGAAGGAGCGGTGGTGGCCGAGGAAGCCCGTCCAACTTGTACTTCCCCAATGGAGGCTTCCCATAAGTATTGTGCCCTTCTCGATCTTTTTATAGTACCGTAGTACGTATGTCCATCATCAAGATCAGATGATCTCTTTTTTTTCTGTTGGATTGGATCTTTGTGAGATCATGGTGTAGCAGTAGCGAGCTACTATTTGACTACTAGATATGCATCCATGCATGAGCAAGAATTTCATGGTATTTGATGTGGATTGTTGGATATGATGATCGATCCCGGCATTACTATTGTTGATCGAAGACTGGGGAGCAAAGCAACTGTTGCTTTGTTCAAATCCTTCACTGTGATGAATCTTGTTGTAATGGGGGCTTCAACAATAGTTGTCCAACATACCCAATCCACAGCTTGCATTTGCTAGTTATCTCCAGTACTAGTGTACAGCATATGCATAAGGATTTTTTGTGGGTAGTTGCTGGTGTTTTTACATGTCTTTATGCAATGCCAGCTTTTTGATACTGTAGTATCCTTTGGATGCATGGTATAGGAAAAGCAGGGTGCAACACTCTCATAGTGAGAGGAGCGAGTGCCATACAGTCGACACGGCGAATCCAAGTGTGGACTTAATTTGAATCTAATTTTGGCAGCATGCATACAAAGTGTTTTTAAAATTTTGCTTGTTTGGAGTTTTTTTATTGGTGATCAAAAAGTAGCTAGCTAGTAGTCCTTCCATCATATCAGTCCAATTTGTAAGACATTTGGCTTTTTTTAGATACATATGTAGTTTTTTTTCTTTCACTTAGATATACGTAATGTTTGAATACTTAATAAAATCAATGTATCTAGAAAAAGTTAAAATGTCTTACAATTTGAAATGGGGAGAATGTTGACAGCCTGGTTAAAACATGAACTTTTCTGGTCATCAAGATCTATAGCTAGCTCTCACTAGTAGAGAAATTAATAATGGTGCAAACAAATGGAAAAGGTGCACATGGTAAATCAACGTTTTATTTTTACTGTTTCGTGATTGCTTTCTTGTCTCATAAATTCCATCACTTATTGTATTCACCACTCTTCCATCTTTCATATGCCAACAAGACTGCTCTTTTTTGCACAAAAAAAAAGTTTATTAAGGGTAACTAGTTTCTTATATACCTGAACATAAGATGTGTGCTACTTTGGTTTTGGTTGCCAGAAACCAAAATTTCCATGGTGGACAAAGCCTGTCATTCTCAGATTTATAAGATCCCTGCATTTGACACTTTATACATTTATAACAAATTGATTTAGGTGTAGATTTCAAGTTCTAAATTTTATACTAGATCAACTGATGATTGTCTCATATTTGATCAATCATTTTGAGACAAGGTGTTTCTTCTTAAAACCCTGCATCCACTCACATATATATGGTTGTGTACACATCGTTGTTGCCACTGATCTATATGCACTTTCAATCACGAGTTCTTCTCATCACAATATGATATTTATGATTTTGTAGTAGCAGTGGTGTCATATGGAACTTGTTAGCCAGCATTGTGATGAAAGAGTGATTCATTCATAAGTCATAAATAGTAATGATTTTAACTTTTCAATTATATGAGATTTGCTCGTGCATTGTACAACACCCTACAATAACTACATACACAAAGAATGCACTATGTGTGGAGTCTGTGGACTCTATATAGTGTGGACTGAGATCATGTACACGGGGCCCATTATATTTCTATACATATCGATAGGCCTTTTTTTTTTTTTTTTTGAGCAACGATATCGATAGGCCTTTGTGAAAATTAAAGAAGTCGAGAATGCATGGTTAAGTTCTTTCTTGTCCACACAAAATATTAATTAGCTAGCATGCATGCATGGCAATATGAAAAACATGTGAAGTGAAAATCAGAATTAGTAAATATTTCTCAAGGTATATTTCTTAGGTTTTAAGATTACTTTATTATACAAGACGTTATATGGCTGTCCGATGTAAATGAACAAATAATTTATCTATTGACAGATTTCTTAGTACTAATCTGTCATATTTCAATATGTTTGATTGTGCTTAGGATTTGTGCTACAACTGTCACTACGTGGTCGTATTTTTTTTTAAAAAAAAATCTAACAGATTTGACCACGTAAAATCTGTCAAGAGATAATTAGACACTCTCATTATATATTAAATAAAAAATAAGGTGCCAACTGCCATGTATATGTGTATAGTAGAAATACATCCGTTAAAAATATTGATTTCAATGTTACTGATTTTATTTCTTTTTTGCAATCTTTCCACATGCTATCTCTCTGTAATGGCAACATAATACGTGAGGAGAGACATGTTAACTAATATATATAATAAAGCTGTAGAATATATGTCCACGTACATATGTATAGCACGCTAAAAAACAAATGCTGCCACATCCAAATAAACGTGCAACGCTTTAAAATTGAAAGGCAGCAATCCCGCACTTTTTTTTTTGTTGCAGCTTATTATCTATCTTCTGAACGTCGATGGAGTCGATCTGTATATGATATTAATGCCACATACATATGGTTCTGTAGATGACCAGTATTCTGTACAAAGTACACTCATACAATTATGTCAAGCACGCAGGACCTGTACCGATCACGTGCACATGGAAAATTTTCACACCGCGTGGTAATTATCCTTCTATACTATGATGAGCAAGTTATTATCATCTTATTGGCATATATGATGGGCGTCTGTTATATAATCTCTCAGTCTTTTAATGTAGTCTATTCTAACATTTAAAAATTGCATAATCCAAACATTTAAAAATTCTAATATACAAGAGTTATTTTGCATTAATATAAATAGTCACACAAATATGGCACATATTAATAGTGGAACCAACACTCATATAGAGCATGGGCAATGCTTAAGATCGACGGCCTATAAGATCATGTTTTTTAAGGTTTTGGACAAGATTGATCTGATGAAAATCTCATTGTGTACCAACATGGAAGCTTGAGCGGCGGACCTAGGGTCGCCGGCCCCAGATCCGCCACTAGCATATATGAAGGGCATCTATTATATGTAATTGAACGACAAAACAATACTAGTACATGTTCACTCAAGGCTTAAAAATCATGCTCCCTTCACTATACCAAAACCCTTGAGGGTAAAAAACCACCAAGAAAATATGAAAACCGCCAAACAAATGCTTCATGAGGGTCGACCATCAAGCAATATTCGCTAAGTATATAGAGCAAGCAAAATTCAATTTCATTGTTAGTCTTCCCCCATAAAATTTTTTTTTTGGCACTTTGGGCACCGGGATAAATTGGGCCATAAGCAAAAGTCACAAGCGTCAAGATATTAAAATTGGAGAACCCCCAAGTATAAATATTTTCTTGAGGGCCTCAAACCCAAGGAAATATTACAACTGCCAAGGAAATATGTCAAAAAAAGTTTAAAAAATCGGGCCATAAGAAAAAAGTTACAAAGCGTAAAATAGAGAACCCCCAAGTATATATATTTTCTTTAGGGCCTAAAACCCAAGGAAATATTAGAACCACCAAGCAAATGTGTCAAAATGTTTAAAAATCGCAGAAACTTTGCAGCCATTGGGGTTCGACCTAACGACACTTGATTGATTCATGGTCTACCACGCCTTCATGATCTACCACCACGCCTCACTTGATTGATTCATCGCTACACCGATGTCATGTTTGCTCGATACATGCTCCATGGAGCCACACACATTGTCAATATCGAAGGCTAATCCACCGACCGGGTTGTTGCTTTCAAGGAAGAGATCACCGCCGCCGCCAAGAGGAAGAGGAGGAAGGGGCACTGTAAGGGACGTTGGTCACCCACACATGCTTTGCCGAGAAGGGTGTGGAGCCCCACTCAAAATAAGAAGATGAGAGTCAAAAAGAATGCCACTAGCGGATGGGTGTTTGGTGGGGAATCTGTGAAACTATGGCTTCCTCACTTTATAAACTATGAACTATATATCAGCCGAGATGGGCCACGAAAATAGGTAAGGAGCTCGTTCTATTAATAAAGGTTGTTTGCATCTAAAATTTGATTAAAAATGGCTTCCATTTTCGAGAGGCGCACCTCTCAACAAAGACCTTTCTCCATTAATTAATCTATAGATATGGGATTTATTGGTAAGCCTCCTAAAATAGGTTGGTTGTCTCTAAAAATTAGTAGATATTTTAAGAGACCAAAATACCGTCTCTAAAAAATGTCCCTATCTCCTAAAAATTTTTAGGTAGTAATGGGGGAGGGGGCACCCCATCGCCATCGTGGATCCATTCATTGAGGTCACGATCCGCCAACCAAGACGGAGAAGAGGGATGCGGGGGTTGGGGAGGGGGCTTTAGGAGAGCATGGATAGGGTCGTTGAGTTCATGGAGACCGAGCAAGGGAGCCGCGAGGAGGTAGGGGAATTGAAGAGAGAGAGAGAGAGAGAGAGAGAGAGAGAGAGAGAGAAGAGAGAGAAGAGAGAGAACTAGGTTTTGGATTAGGATCATGGGCTCATAGTGGACTGTTGGATGGATGCTAACTTAACCTTGGGGCTACTAAAAGATGAACGTCTTAAGAGGTCCGTCTCTAAAAATAAGGTCTGTTTTTAAAAAGCATACCTCTTAATTAGGAGGCCCGCCTCTGTAAATTGATTTTGAGACGACAATTCTTAATTGATACCATCTCCATAAATCATCAGGTGTTTTGGGAGATTAGTACGTTTTTGTGGTAGTGTCAGGCTGCCAATTTGGAAACCATTTTAAGAGGTGGATTTTGATAGGGACACTTGCTCCCAAAAATTAAAGGGGGAATGCCTTTAAAAATTGTTTTCTGTTGTAGTGATATCGTTGCGGAAGACACAAATGTGCGGTTCTAAGTCATATATATGAAGGTGGATCATGAGTCTATGGATTAGGTGGGACGACGCCAACTAAGGCACTTGTTGAAAAATAAAAAGAATTACGAAGAATAATCACTTACAACAGCGGATGCTCACACTAGGATGCTCACACTAGTTCTGTATCTTGGCCTATATACTATATGTTGACGCCCTCTTGTTGGTCACATTTTGAATCAATGGCAATGTTACCTGGCCTGTAGGTAAGGTACATGTACACGTACGCCCCTGTAGTAGGTAAGGTACATGTACACGTGTACAGTGCAGGCATGTTGCGGAAAACCTGTAACAGTATAAAGTCCAAGCTCCAAGCATAGCTACTAGACAGTACCGTGTACTGTGTGTGTCGTCGTCAGTGCGTCCTCTCGTTCGTGTGGATTCATACACCATACACAGTTTCCTCTACATTCTTATATATATGGCATGTAGTACCGAATGGGGCTTTTCCTCCATCTCTGCAGTTTAATTGTTACTGCAGTAGATTCCTACGATCGAGAGGATGCATGATCGGGCTTCCGGCAGGCAAACAAACATGAATTTGGCAATGTGTGTGACGTACGATCGACGATCGACTCACATTGCGCCGTCGTCGCACGCAGATCACTGGCGGAGCTAGGGGTATTCCCCTGTATTCCATGGAATACCCAAGATTTTGGTAAGAAAAAATATACTTAATCCATCCCAAATTATAAGACGTTTGACTTTTTGGACCTCAAGTTTGACCATTCGTCTTATTCAAAAATTTGTGCAAAATATCATTTCTTTTGTCATGGCATGGTTTATTAATGATAGTTCTTCAAGAATGACTTAAAATTGACTAAGTTTGCGCAAATTTTTTGAACAAGACGAGTAGTCAAAGTTGGAGTAGAAAAAGTTAAACGTCTTATAATTTGGGATGGAGGGAGTACATCATATACTTGTACGTCCGGCTGTCTAATTGAGCTAGAAGCCCACGGATGAGCAGCCCACAAGGCCACAAGAAACAGCTCTAGCGTCCCACATTGCTCTCTTCGCGTCGCTGCTTGTGCAGCACCTAGATCGCGTACTGCGTCCTAAAAACTGGCGCATCTGCATCCGGTGACTGCCGACCAAGCATTGAAGGCAGACAGTTACAAGTCTCCTCAATTTAGAATGAATATTTTGTTTTCTCTAATTTAGAATGAAGTACAATCTTTAATTATCTTTAATTGATGATAATTTGGAGGGAAGCACTATGTGTCTATGTGTTTTGCCACAATTTAAACAAATTTATTTGTCCATGCTATTGCGTGCTACTTTGTTAAATATCGTGATTAAGTTTTAGAAATATTTTTATTTTTCTACATCTGTTTCTATAAAGTGTAATCCATGAAAAAAAAAAAATAGCGCTATAGCGGCGAAAATAGCGCTTAAAAGCAGCCATGTAACACTGTCGCGATGCCAAATAGCGCGCTATAGCGTAAATAGCGCGCTAATAGCGCCGCTGTTGCGTTTTTGGCCAACCTCCCGCTTAAATTCTATAGCCCGCGATTTTTTTTTCATGGAGTGTAATGCTAGTGAAAAAAGAAGCATCCTAGCACTGGCATATTTATATTTTGGGACAAAGCTTCTATATAAGAAAAAGAAGTCGTTTAGGACAGTGACATGGTCTCCAAAGCACGACATTGACTTCTCTTTTTCTCAGAAAATATTTATTAGAAAGTTATATATGTATATTTTTATCAAAATAATTTTCAAGGCAAATCTATTAATATGATTTTCACATTTCCAAACTCAAAGACCTAAAAGTTATTAATGACTTATATTACTACAATATTTGATCCAAATCTTTTCCAAAAACGGCTTCTTTTTCCTATACAGAGGGTGTATAGGTATATTTGCATTGTATTTTTTTCTATTTAGAATACCCTGCTCTAAGATCCTGGCTCCGCCAATGACGCAGATGCAGGCCAGCCGGCCGGACGTACAGTACAGTGGAATGGCTGCTTGCATATGACCAACACGTATGCAGCTAGCAGGAGCAGCAGCTCGGTCCATGGCTATAGCTAGGTAGCTGATGAGTCACGGACTGTGGCCACCGATGCACGGCGATGCAAGGCGTACTGACGAGACCGCCGGCCGGCGTCCCCACCACGGCGGCCGGTACCATTTGGCGAGACTGTTGAAAACATCTACCTCACAATCAAAGCTTGGTCTCCCGGCCGGGTGTGGTGTGGCCGTCCGTCGTCGATCGATCGTCGTCCTAGTCCCAGGCTCCCAGCTGGGGCAACTGTGTGTGTTCCTGTTGGTCCTGCTGCGCTTGCTTGGGGATTGCACTGTGTACGTTTGGGCAGAGCTTGTCCCCGGCCGGCCGGCCCACTGCTGCAACTAACATTGTTCATCAATGTTCATGCATGAATCTCTCGACCTATATATGAAGGACTAGCTAATAGAGTGTGCTAGACCTGTGTGTACGAGTTGCTGATCCATGTATATCATTGGCTAACTGCATGTGTTATGTGTGTACGTGTGTTTTCAGCTTCATGAGTGCATTATCATTTCCCCCCTGCCTCTCTGGGAAGACTAAGACGTACCACACCCTGCAGATAGCTAACCCCATCATTTCATGCACAGTCGTCGTTTGGGCATTTATCAGGATACGAAACATTAAGGTCCTGTTTGGAATGCAGGATCGAATGCAAAACGAAGGAATGAAAAAAAAAACACAAGAATAAAGCGAGAGCGAAAAGTAGAAAACTACACAATTTGAAAACACAGGGAATAGAAACTTTGGGGTGTTTGGATGACAGGGAAAACAAAAAATGTCACGTGTGCCCAAGAAGTAAAGGGGTTTCACGCTTTTGAGAACTTAAGCAACATTGTAGGAACTTTTCCCTTAGGTTTCCTTGGATGCTTTTGTCTCATATGTTTTGTGAAGCAAGGTTAGCCTTTCCTTTGGAAAGGAATGCAAGTTTCCTTTGTTCCAAAACAAGAACCGGAGGAAACTTTCTAATGAAATTCATTCCTTTGTTTTTCCTTATATTTTAGATTTGAGCCTCTAATTCTACACAACCAACTAGTACAACTAAAAGGGAAACTCACAAGATAAAATTTACAATTTTTCTATAGTCAAATAGTGACAGAATTACTTTTTCCTAAACAATAACAACAGCAAAACTCAGATACTATATAGGATAAGTGTTTTCTTAGACATCATACACTACTATCCAAAAAAGCTTTCAGAAGATAGATAAATTTGATTAATAGCGGCCGTAAAAAATAAAGTAAGACGGTTTCCTAAAATATAACTATATAAGCAATGATTTTTAGAGGTGGGCATACTGTTTTCAGTCACATATGAAAATCATATTAACTGAATCGGGCCTGTAAGAGGTAGCCTAAAAATTAGCCAACAAGAGCAAGGCTCATAAAAAAACGTTGGACTCTTCATTCCCATGGACACCACTTTGTTCTTCTTTGTTCTTCTTTCTTCTACAATCCACATCTTGCACCATATGCCGTCGACCTCTCCTCTCCCCAAGCCGCCAATTCGGTGCAAAGATGTGATGGTGGTCTTCGAGGAGGAGGAGGACACTGGGACATATGATTAAGAGGACATGCCATAGCTGGTGGATATATATGAGGTGGATCAGTGGATGGGGTAGCATTCTCAAGCAAGCATCGTCGTCCCCTCACCGGTAGCGGCTGCGACTCTTGTGGATATAGCGTGGGGTGGTGGCCTGTGGCGTAGCTGATTTTTCAAATATGCAGAGGCAGGCACGCAACCTGACACTTGCATTTTATTAAAAGTGACTTTGTGGCAGAGGCGCCTCTAAAAATCTAATTTGACTGTCTATATAAATGTATATACTTCCTTCGTCCCTTTAAAAGTGTCGTCCGGGAAGCATGCGTGTTTGTGAGAGGGCACGGTTTTCCAACGACACTTTCAAAGGGACGCAGGGACTACTGTAATAGTGATACTAGTGCGCACTAGTTTTTTGAAAACAAGTTGGACATGCAGAGTTTGTCATAATTCGAAATTGTTCTCTAACTAACTTTGACCGATCAATGAGAGGTTTATACAAAGATAGAGTTAAATTAGTCAAATCCAGCAGAGGAAACATGTCAATCTATTACATTTACATGATTGTAAGACGTACCATAATGCTTGTCAATATGTCTTTGATGCATGCATATGTGTGGACCGCATGACAAAAACCATTGATGGTATCTTCACCTTTTGTCTCCGCCCCTTCAACTCTTCTCGTTTTGTCACTTCCCCTTCAAGTTGGTACCACCACCACAACTACTACTATTACGGAATAGATCCATGCAACAATATATTGGCCAGTTACTCCACCAATGCGATAAGTTGGCATCCATGAAAACGCATTGTTTGTTTTCAGAATTGTGGCATCCATATCCATGCTATGCTTGCAGTTGCAGCGCTGGATTGCAAGCGTGCGCATCTTTTTTCCCCTTTCTTCGCGTCGTTTGCCGGCTGCTGTAGCTAGCCTGGCCTGCAGGTTATAGTATGCATGGTAGCAGGACGACGATGCTGTGTCTCCATGCCGATGGATCGATGGAGAGAATCTTTACAGTGATCCAACGTCCCATCAATTCAATGGCTTCACTCCGGCCTGTCTGATTCATACTGTATATGGGTATAAATACTATTTTTATATATTCTATTACCGATATGAATGGATGATCTCTTTGTCTGTGTCTCCAGGAGTCCAGGTTCATGTGGCTGCCAATGCAAAGAAATGGAGGCACAGAGAGTCACAGACGACACACAGTGGTAGCATCCCATCGTCCACATCGTTCGTCCCATCCCAGAACTCATCACTGATGCCTCTTTTTATATATAAAACATGTACTCCCTCCGTCCTTTCTGTTTGTCTCTAGAGAAGCGTGTTTGTGAGGGAAACACGGTTTTCTAGAGACAAACATTTAGGGACGGTACTCCGTAGCAGTATGTGTGGACTTTAGAAAACAGGAGCGCATGGCACGGATGCCTCTTTTGTTCAAGCATGCATATGGCAAAGGAAAGAATAACGTAACGTAACGTGAATAAAAGTATCTAGCAGTAGCAGACCAGCCTCATATCACTTTCGTGTTGCATGTCCATGCCGGCTATTCTTTGGCATATATGTTTCCAAGCCTACTGGTAGTTGCTTTGACCAAAAGTCGATCACTTTGGGTTTGATTATATCCAAGCTTGTGTAGTATAGTTTATCCATGTTTTCATTGCCTGCTATATGGTATAGCAGACCAATTAATGCATGACTAATTACGCCATATTTTTTATATCGGACGAAAAAAAAACAAAATATCGTGTGGTCAGTCCAAGTATATATATATATCCAAGCAATAGCATGCATGGGCCATGGAGCTAGCGAGCTATAGTTTGTTGCAAGAACACCCACAGTTCACATGCACGCGTGTCGAGTAGTAACGAAAGCAAGTACACATAGTTTGATGCATGGGAATGAGAGTCTGCAGTGCACAACAATCGGGTCATATACATGCATACCAAGCTGCAGTCGATTTGCAGTGCTTTCATTTCGAGCATTCAGTGGAGAGCTGTGCTTACTTTTTTCTTAAATTAAAATTGGCACAGAGCATGCATACCCGCACAGACTCTCATGCCATTTTCAGTACTGGCCTTTAGGACGTCTGCAATGGCTGACTATTTGGCTAACTATTATGACGTGGACATAAAAAGTAAGAGAGAGAGTAGTCACTAACGACGAACACATAGTTTATCTATTTCACATACTCAAAGAAACTGAGAGAGAGTAGCATGTGGGTACACATGTGGGTTCAGTACCATGTGAACACACTTAGGCTAGTCTCAGTAGAAATTTTATTTAAGTTTTATTTATATTAAATAGGTCAGCCGCAACGAAAGTTTGAGTTTCATTTACATTTAATAATATGACACATCAGCAAATCCGTTTACTTGGCGGCTTATTTATGAAGAGAGATATACTAGAGAGAGTCTCCTTTATTTACTAACATAAAAAAACCGTTGTGTTAGACTTGGCAACTTTACCATAAAACTCTCCACTAAGATTGGCGGACTACCTACGCATATCCTATCATGAATCATTGTGCTGCTTGTAAATATACCGCAACGAGGACAACGTGTGTATGTACTCCTATATGTATATATATACTTACAATGTATACATATACATATACATATACTCCTATATGTATACATTGTATGTATACTTATACTCCTATGAGTGGTGGAGGGCCGGCGATCAGTGTATACAATGTAGGAGCATAAGTATACAATGTAGCCACGCGTGTACTGTTGCGGTACATATACTTACTAAGAGTAGGAGTTCATACACACGTTACGGTATATTTACAGTAGTAGTTATATGAGGAATCTTTATTTTCTGTCGCCGTGCCAGCGTACTGTACTTGTACTTAAGGATCAATTTACCGTCTGGACTCAGCAGAGTTAGGTTCGGTCCAGTATTCTATGGCGTCCACCCTGGATTACTGCAGTTGTAATTACTAGTACTATGATACTACTCCTATGTACTCCCTCCGTCTCAAAATAATTCACCATGTTGACTCTAAGACATCATGTTTGACCATTTCGTCTTATTCAAATTATTTATACAATTTAGGAAATAAATAAATTATTATTAAAGTATCTCTAATAATAAACTAAGTCACATCAAAATGGATGATGTTTATATAAAAAATTTGAATAAGACGAGCGGTCAAACATGACCTCTTAAAGTCAACATGATAAATTATTTTGAGGGAGGAAAGATATCTTCTGTGTATGCATACTACCAAAGAAAAACACTATCTGCTTCAGGGGGAAGTACTAATCTTTCTTCAGATGGCATATGTAGACCCTGATCATGATGCATGGTGTGGTCATGCGTTTTTTTCTGCAGTAAAGCTGCTAACCTCGCAGGTCTGCCCGATTAACGAACCAATAATTCGGCTGGGCGCAGAGCTGCAGGAGGCGTCATGGCTGCTGCTGCTGCTGCAAAGCAGAACACTGGCATGCAGCTGGAGGAGGTGTCACATCAAGACAGGCCATGACTTTTCCCTTCCTTTCCTGACCATGAGTGATCAGGCTAGTACCAACTTGTAGGAGTAGCTGGAGTGTAGCTTCACCCTTGCTTTGCTGATGACTGATGACTCAAGAGAGGCTCTCTTTTTTCAATGGCAGCATGCCTGCACTGATCGCCGGTCCTCCACTCCATCTGCTCCGGCGCGCCGCTCGGTCTCGCCAGCGTCTGCAACGAACAGGGAACAGTACACGCGTGGCTACACGCTGCGTGCTTGCTCCTTTCGATACGAATTGCTTAGTAGGCGTAGCAGCTACTAATGCTGCCCCTAATTGTTGAGCTCGAGAATGGAATGGAGGTCATGTCCACTTTAAGCAGGGTCGAGGCAACTGGATCCAACTTACTGAAACCCCAAAGTAAACAATTTATTAATTGGAAAGTATTGTATAACTTATCTTAATTCTATTAGCGAAATTTTGGTCAGCTTTTGTACATACAATATACAGCAAGCACACAGGTTAGGGTTTAGGGTTCATTTGACTCTCTCGAGCCACAGACTCCATGGGTTCAACTGTTCAAGGGAAACCATGAAGGCATAATTTGGCAACTACAATAATGTAGGCATTGCTGGCTGTAGGCTACAGAACAGTGAAGAAGTAACAACAAGCTAGGGGTAAAAAGGATGATGTGATCGAGGACAGAGAACCGATGCATGGAGTCTGGGGCTCGAGTATGATTTGAGGAAACACATTGTGTTGGCTTGATGTTAGCGGAAACTCAATCAGGGCTTAGTTGATGTTAAACTGTCTCGTGTCAGGAAGAGCATCGAACTGATAGGTTCGAATAGCAAGTTAAAGACGGCAGCTCGGGCCCATGGGCCACCGGCCCAGGACGGACGCAGCTGAGAGGGAGCCGGCGGCCTCCAGGCGCGCGGGCACCAGCCCTGCCGCCATGGCGTGATTATTTTGGGAATTGGGAATTAAAGTCTCTTTAGGAATAAAAAGGATATTTGAGCTTGATTATGACAAAAGATTGAGTTCGTTTAGTAAAGGGGTGCTCCAATCTATAAGGAAACCTCCTATAAGTTTGCTTGATTGCAAGTCCATTAGAGACTATAAATATAGCCATATAGAGGGGATATAATCTCTTAGGGCCCCTTTGGATGGTTGGGCAAGCACAGGATAGGAAAAGGGCAAACGCAGGAAACGACTTGGCCTGCTACGCTAATCCTACGTTTAATCCTATCCTACGAAGTGAAATCGATGCCCTTTGGTTCGAGCTCGAGAAACGCGGCGTCCTCAAACTGCTCCTCCTTTTTGCTAAAAAAAAAAGAAAAAATGTTCCAAATTTCCAATGACGTCGCCGCCTTAAAACCGCCCGCCCGCCTTCCCGCCCCCCGCTCCTCCTCCGCCGATGTCGCCCGCTTCCACTCCCCGCGCCGTCCTCCCACATCCACTACCTCGTCGACGGAGCTTGAAGCCGCCGACCCCAATCAGCCAAGTCGCCAAGCGCCGCCACCGATGCGGAACTTCAGCGGGGCCCACTCAATGTCGCATTTGCCGTCAAAGCCGACTTTGGCGTGGGGGTGGAGGGAGGCGAGGAGGCTGAGGATCGCTGGGACGCCTAGAGGGGGGTGAATAGGCCTGTTTCAAAAATCAACTCAAAACACCGTCGGGCCCGAGCGGCACCGCCGCTTCACTAAGTGGCACCGCCGCTCCCGTAAAGGATTAGCTCATAGCTCAAAAATCGTCCGACTAAAAGTGAATCTAGTAATTTTCCTTGGTCCCGACGGATATAGATTGCAGATCGAGAGTTAAACCAAGTAGATCGAGTGTATACAAGTAGATCGGCCTCAAACCCTAAATCCTCTCAACAACAACAATATGTAGGCAATAAAGAGTAAAACAAGCACAAGGTGACACGGTGATTTATCCCGTGGTTCAGCTCGCCACCAAGGCTTGCCTAAGTCCACGTTGTTGAGGTCCCACAAAGGAATGAGCTCACCATAAAGGTTTGCCTCTTTGCCTCGTTCACAAGTCTAGGAACCGAATCCTAGAGATGTGGGGTAATGTATTAGATGCAAGAGAGTGTTACAAACCTCCCTAGACTGCCACACAAGTTGGCAAGCTCAAGGGCGACGCACTAGCCGGCTAGGAGCAAGCTCCAAGAGCAAAAAGATCACAACCCGCCAAAGTGCTAACCAAGTGCCTCTAGAACGATGAAGATTAGTGGAGCTCTCTTCCAATCGAAGTTTGCACCCTCACACTCAAGAATCGATGGTGGAATCGATGGATTAGCTTGAGGGAGTGAGGAGCTTCAATGGAGAGAGAGTCGAGCACTTGGATGAGTTCTCGTCGAAAGTGAGCGAGAGAGGAAGAAGGTGACCGTTGGGGGGGTAGAAAAGGAAAGTATAAATACCTCCCTCTCCAACGGTCGAACACGGCCGGTCCGCTAATGTTCGAGCGGCACCGCCTTCCTTCGAGCGCACCGCAAAGCTTAGTCACTTGAAGTGTAGAAAGAGTTTGATTACTGACTAAGTCTGGAGCTGGAGGTTGTGTGGTGTGAAAATGAGCACTTGGTTGCACGCTTTGACATAGTGATTCTAATCCTCTTAATAGTACAAAGATGTCCTATACTCAAATTCAAAATGCAAAATGAATATAAACCTCCTTTCTTGAAGTACCAACTGCAAATCGAATCGGAGTACTCCTCCTTTAGGTTTGCAATGTCCTCTTGGTTTATTGCCTGCTTGTCAACTCGATAAATCTCATTAGTCCTCTAGTTAGATTGTCATCAACGCCAAAACCCACATTAGAGGTTGATTGCACTTACGCAGGCTTAGGGACGAGGTGGCCGTGGTGGTGGCCATGGAGGAAGACGGCAGGGAGCCGCCCGCGGCGGCGGCGTGCTGTGCCAAGAGGTGCGTCGGCGAGGGAAGCAGCGGCGTCAAGACGCACGACGCCACGCCTTGTCGACGAGAGCGCACAAAGACTGGGGTCTCTCCGCCCGCCCACCTCTACCCCATGGCTCCGCTCGTGCTCGCCACGGCCGTAGGTGGGCCCGCACGCCCCGGGCGTGGTCAGCCGCGGCGGATGTCGCGTGCTTGGCTGTCAACGCGTTGCTTCCTTCCCGCCAGGATTTTTTCCATGAACTCGAAAGCTCTTGGTAAGTTTCCCGTGAAAAATCCTATGGATTCACCCTCTAGATTGCCATCCTCCTGAAAGTTTTCTATGAACCAAAGGCCACCACAGAAAAATTCCTTAGGAACTCGATTCCAAATCCTTTCCTATGTTTCTCCCCAAGAAACCAAAGGGGGCCTTAAAGATCAAGCAAGAATAAAACTATTCCTCTATCTCTTTCTCTCTTCTTGTAGCCGCCGTCAAACATTCTTCTCCTCGCGTGCCACCTCACGCACGCCGCCAGCCACCTCGGCCATCACCGCGTCCCATCGTCTAGCCCGACTCGGCTGTGACATAACGTATGTAAACTCCATCACATTGCGATCATCAATCATATATAAGTATACTGAGTAATTTATTACTTTCTTTTGTACTTCTTTACTGCACAAAGAGTCTCTCGGTAGGGGGGCTTGAGCCCCCCTCCCCTAGCTAGCACCCATGCTTTATCTCAACTTGACCCTAGATGAGAGCAAACTAGAAGTCATACTTTTGTATGTTTCATCCATGCGGTCGAAAAACATTGGTGCTATTTCATAAATTAAAATAAAAACTACTATCCACTGTTTCATAATATTTGACACTTTTTGACGTAAAATTAAATAGAAACTACTACCCCTGGCTGGGAATGTAGCTCCCACTCCTCAGCTTCCACCATCAGGTATAGCTTGCCCTGATGTTGCAATGTGGGTGGGGCGGCGGATCATCTCGATCCTCAATGGCTCAAAGCCGCCCAGTGACAACCTCAAGGGTGTGATGGTGTGGTCAAGTCAAGCAACATCTTGATGGCCGTCATCACTACTACATAAATGATTTTACACGATGTTTAGAAATGATTTTACGTGGCGGTTATTTTTTATTAACAAAGGGCGGTTATAATAACCGCCATGGTAAATTGATAATCGCGGGCGGTTTTTATAAAAAAACCCGCCATGGTTAATGAGGTCCAAATTTCTAGCCCAACTCGCAATCGAAATCCATTCAGCCTAATAAAAACAGAGCACGTATATAAGGCGAGAGAGTTCCAAAACCCTAACTTATTCCCTCACTCCCACGGCCGCCCCCCCCCTCTCTCTCTTTCTCCCCACCGCATCCATCGGCCCCTTCTCCCTCTCCTCTCGTGATCCACCGGCCTCCCTCCCCCCCTCTCTCTCTCTCTCTCTCTCTCTCTCTCTCACCACTCCCGG
The DNA here is from genome assembly GCA_015847255.1 of Hyparrhenia diplandra. Classification (NCBI taxonomy): domain Eukaryota; kingdom Viridiplantae; phylum Streptophyta; class Magnoliopsida; order Poales; family Poaceae; genus Hyparrhenia; species Hyparrhenia diplandra. The sequence continues at coordinate 263,534 of JADLZK010011094.1, forward strand.
CGTGGCGACTCCACCACCCGGGGCGGGGAAGGGCGCTTCCACGGGTGCTACGACGCTGGGCGGTTCATCGGGCGGGCGGGCGCTGGGCGCACCGGCGCGCTGGCGCTTCCACCGGCGAAGCGAACGCGGGGGCTAAACTAAGCGCCGCGGACCTCCTCCAAGAGCGCTTCACGGGGGGGCGCGGGCGCAGGGCGCCCCCTCCCTCGAAAGGCGGCCGGATCCGCGGGCGTCGGGACGGATCGGCGGTGGCGCTCGACCAAAGCCATTAGGGGTTTCTTTTTTTTTTTTTTTTTTTTTTATTTTTTCGGTGACCCTAGCACGGTGGTGGTTTCAATAACCGCCACCGAAAAATGAAAAGAAAAAACGTCACCTAAAAATCATTCGTGGTAGTGAATGACCCGCTTGAATCGCTAACCGGGAGGCTTAAACACACAAGAACACCCTCCTTGAAACATTGTCTCAAACTACTTAATGGTCGTTCGCTCATGCTCACCACATGGACACATAGTTTCACCCTCCTTGTTGCGCGCCCCAAAGCCCCCTCCCTTCCCTGGAGCTTCAGTAGCGACCAGTCAGAGTAGTTTGACTCTCGCCCATGACTCATGAGCACCGGATAGTTCTCAGACACTAATCTCTCGGATCACGCGATGGATGATAATGCCATCGTCACCACTCTTTCCGCCACCTTCAGCAGCCACTAGCCTATAATACTTGACACTTACGTTTTCAAGATCATCTTTCCACTTTTACGCCTATAAAAAAATACTACAAGAGTATTCTAGACCACTTAAAATATAATTTTATAAAGGCATTCTGGTCATTTCATCAAAAAGTTAGATCATCTTGGTAAACGTCCTTGGTCAAAATTGCCAATTATTTTACGAGGCTTTCAGCATTACATGCTAGCTTCGTTTATGAAATATATCTTTGAAGCCTCAAATGTCACGCTGCATTTACCTTCTTTCTTAATTATGCAATTTCTTTGGAGACTCAAACGTCATGATGCATTCTTATTTCTTTGGAGACTCACCTTGGTGGTCTCAATGTGGTCATCTGATGGGCCTCAAGTCCGTTGGACGCGCACCGTGGGCTCAGAGTTATTGACTCCGAGCGTCCCAGCACACTCTAGAACACTTAAAATATAGCTTTTATAAGGGTATTTTGGTGATTTCATCAAAAGTTAGATCATCTTGGTAAACGTCCTTGAGGGTGTTTAGTTGTGAAATATATTGGGTTCGACTACTGTGTAGCACTTTTCGCTTTGTATTTTGCTAATTATTATCCTACCATTGACTAACTAGATTCAAAAGATTCATCTCACACTTTTTCGCTAAATTGTGCAATTAATTTTTTTATTTACCTACATTTAATGATCCGTTTATGCGTTAAAAGATTTGATGTAACGGATCTTTGTAACACTTTTTGGATTCACTTTTCACCAACTAAACAGGGCCTTGGTCAAAATTGCCAATTATTTGGAAACGGAGGATAGTATTATGTTATGAGGCTTTGAGCATTACATGCTACTCCTAGCTTCGTTTATGAAATATCTTTTGGAGCCTCAAATATATGTCACGCGGCATTTTTCCTTCTTTTCTTAATTATGCAATTTCTTTGGGGGCTCAGTGGTCATGATGCATTCTTATTTCTGCACATATCTCTTGTAGAAAAAAAAATTGTTTGGAGGGAGCTGGCATAATCATAAGTAGAACACAAAAAACAACATCATGGTTATTTTTAGCAACATTAAAAATAATTAAACAATTGAAATTCTAGTTTATGGATTTTAATGTACTTCCTTTGTTCCAAATTGCCAGATCGTTTTGGCTTTTCCGGATGCATTTTTTTTGCTATACATCTAGACATAGTGTATAACTAAGTGCATAGCAAAAGCAATGTATCTAGAAAACCCAAAGTGAATTACAATTTGGAACGGAGGGAGTAACAAATTATAAGTTGATGAAGCTAACCAGAACAAACATTTGACAGTGTCCCATGGCAGCATGTCCAAAAACAGTCCGCAGTAGTACTGCAACAATATAGACCTCACCTTTGGTGGTCTCTTCG